>NW_027019302.1:6578365-6649048 GCF_013076305.1 Rhopilema esculentum | reverse complement strand
GATATCAAGACAGCATTTCTCAAAAAAGGACCAAGCGATTGTCCCAAAAACTCCACAACACTAGATGTGAAATAGTTCTTGCTCAAAACAACTTGAAGGAACTTAAATTATGTCCTCAACAAAATTAAGCGGAAAAGCCCATGCAATTAAAATTTGGAAGGAACAGCATCTATGATGAAACTGTCGAAGATGCTAGCTCAGAAACATCATCATCAGGAGCTCAAGCCAAAATTACAACTGTAATGGACAACGCTGGCAGAAAAGCATAAAAAAATGGTGTTTGTTTAATAGAAGGAAAAGGAGAAAGTCATGTCGGTAGAGAATACATACACTATATTGCAGATGGTGTGAAAGAAAAGTAGCAGTTATTCTTGGCGCTAGTGACTTCAGGTCAGTTTTATCTTACGCTTCCCAGGCCAGGAAGAGCAGAAAGGAGAAGAAGCTCACTTTGGTAAGGACAGAAAGAAATTGTATTCTTGTTTAGTTCGCTACTTCTCTCTTGGAAATGGTAGATTATGCCAACTCCGTTAGAAAAGCCCTTGACTATGTGTTTTGCACGACGATGCACCTAGATGAGGAATTTTACCTAAAGTCAATGGTTGCAGCTACAGACGATTATGCTTGTGTAAATTTTGGAATTTATCAAGGGAATTTATAGATTTTTGTTGACCCAGCTCAAAGCAAGTAGATCTTGGCTACTTACTGTGCATTGCATAAACCACAGAGTGGAGCTGGCAGTCAAGGATGTCATGTAAGTGAAGCCAATTGAAGAGGTTTATCACTTTTATCAAGCAAATAAAGCTCTTATGGAAAGGTCCAGTGACATTACAGCATCACTTTCACATTCTGCAGCTGTAATGAACATCACATGCTATAGCCTTTCAAAAATAACAGGGACAAGATTTGTAAGTCACAGAAGAAGAGGGTTGCAAAGATTGCTGCGCATTCGGCCTATCTTCATTACGGCATATGAAAATATTATTGCAGAAAATAAAAAAAGCTGAGACAATTGCAAAACTTAGAGGCCTCTTGTCAGAGTTCAGAAGCATCAAGATTTTCCCCAATGTCTGCAGTTATTTAGATTTTCTTGATAAGATCAGCCCAATATCTCTAGTTTTTGAAGGGAGCGGTCTGTTGCCATATGATATTCAACCTAGTCTTCTGCTTACTTTGGAGAGGCTTGACGAGTTAGCTGAAGACAAAGACGTTGGTGATGTGCCCATTGATAGTAACTTGAAATATTTTTGATTGAGGTTAATGATGGGAATGCAACTGTATATATCTGAAGAGAGTATCAACAAGCTGGGCACAAGAAAAGGAAGGGAAGAAATAGAAAATTCACAACCATCACTGATGATAGGATGCAAATGGTTTGGGCTAATTTTTTATTCAGACACCACTGCTCATGTTGCAAACAAGCTAAAGAGAAAATTTGACTGCCAGACTCAGCGAGTTTTCATCAAAAATATACCAAGATATGAAATGGCTTGATCCCAATAACTGGCCGTATGATGATAAAGAGTATGTTATTAAAAAATTGTTTATCTCAGCAACCATTTTCAAGTGCCACTCCTAAAAGAGGCCTTTTCAGAATGGAAGAGTATAAAGAGGATTGTTCCAAAGTAATATGCACCAGAGGCTCTTTCTACCTGGAGAAGTATGATTTTCAAAAAGAAGGGAGATGTCTCAAACATATGTTTGCTGGCAAAACTGTTATTGACCATTTCTGAATCAAACAGCTCTGTTCAAAGGGGATTTTCTATTCTAACCCTGATGTTGTCAGACTCAAGACAGACTGACAGGCTGAGTTAGACAGACTGAAGTATCAGAGCCACCAGAAAAGATAAAGAAAGTTACTTGTGACAGCTGGAGTGACAGTGATGGCACCAGTGACAGTTTAGCTGATATCAGTAGCTTGTTTCAGAATAAGATGGATGTATGATGCCATAAACGCTAGATAAAGACAAATGACACTTTTAAGGAGAAATGTTTTATATCTTTATCGTGATGTTGAAATGTTTGTTGTAAACTCACAAAATTTTGCTTTAGTTGTGTTTAAATTTTAGTGAGAACATTTTAAAATCTACTGACTAAGTTATTCAGATCAAAGAGATAAAATGTTTTCGTTAATCTTAGAAATACCATTGCAGATTCACTAATTGAACATCACTGTTTCATTTATTCTGTTTAATTTTTAATGCATTTTTTGAGAAAAACAAAAAAGATACCTCATTTTCCAGGCAAGCCAGAACTTTCCTCACCAGCAAAAGACGCTTGATCAAACATCTAACTGAACGGAGGAGCTTGATTTACCAAGCAACATTTTTTTGTTATTTCAGGGCCTGCTGACAAGGTGGGTGGCTGATGCTAGAAATAATACAAATGATAAAATAAGTGCCAGCTTTTCACAATGATTGTAAGTGTCAAATTGGGTTCCTTAAATTCATTTGCAAGAAAATTAGAGAGCCAAGCTTATATTGATTTACATCTGAGACTTACTGGCTAAAACAACCTTGATATGTGTGTAGATTCAAAGAAAACATTTATAACATCTTCACCTAACAGTTTGGTTAGCTACAAGTGTCAAAGCCTTATATTTCTTGAAGGAAAATGCTGATACAACCTTCATGTCATGGAGATCAATGGAATTTGCCGTAAAAAGTTGTGGATTTTTAAACATAAAAAAAACAAGCAGTGTTACAAAAAAACCCACAAATATAATACAGGAGTTGTGAGCAAAAAAAATTGACTGGTGCAAGGCAGTCATATTTTGTTATTTGGATACAAAAAGCAAAATTGCATTCAAAGAAAGCAACTATAAAACAAATTGAAGATTAAGTTTTATGTGAAGCTGACAATAAAGGTCTACTTGGAGAGCGTGAAATTCAAAATGGTTGCAGAGAAGGAAGAACAGTGTCAAAAATGGTAAGATTATCCATAAAAAAAATTACAAGTTACAGTTATCTGCATATTATCTCTGAAACATTCAACACCCTACTACACTCTCTAAAACACAGTAAATCTACAGAATTAAATGTGAGAATGTTGGTACCACTTTAAATGCCAAAACCTAACAATAAATAACTCTGACAGTTTCATAGATAAATGGTTTTGTACCTTATGCATAGAATCAATAGAATACATAAATTAAATCTAGTTGAATCACATTGTAAAAAACAAGCTGGTTGGACAATCTATGACATGACCCAAATGGAGTAGACACATGGAACAGCTGTGCCAGAGGTACTACTCAGTTGAGAATGTGTTTTGTTTTCGCCACACATCTGAGAAAAATAATAGTGCCATATTTTCAGTTGTGATGGAAACCAAAAGAAATCAATTAAACACAAGATTTTGAATGGAATGGAGAGATGAAAATCAATGGAATGCAGAGGTGATGAATATGGACCAGCGAGACCCTGAAGATCTGAAGGCCTTAGAAATAAGAAATAAGCCCAATGTGATATCCTATGATTGTGTGATAAGCATAAGGATAATTCCTCTGCAAAGACATTTAGAAAAATTAAGGAGAAATTTTGGCCTATTTTGATACTAAGGCTGAAAAACAAAGAATAGTTTTAAATCTAAATAAGACCTCGAAGATTATCCAAGAGTTGACATATGTGGTAACTACAACAATGTTTTTATCTGCCTGCCAATAAAAAAGCATTCCATATACACATAGACAAAGGAAGAATGCAAGTTTAAGGACTAGTTTGTCCAGAGTGGGGGCCTATCAAATGGGGGCACAAGCAGCAGTTTTTGTTACCTGTAGCTAAAGAAACTTAGAAATAAAGAAATAAATGTTTTCTTATTTGAAAACAAGGAAATATGTCTACAAAATAAAGCTAATCTTAGAATACCCAACTTAACAGGCACCGCATAGCAGGGGGGGCAGGGGGCTGCTAAAAATGTCAAATATTAAGTAATAAACTACCAGGAAAGCCTCTTTTTAAAGGTTTTAGCCCCCACTTCTTTAAAACCCCCACCGTCTCAAAGCTCTGTGGTGCCTGCTTAGTAATGAAACATATAACCATGCAAAAAAATTACTTATAGGCAAAAATTTCTTAGTAGGAAAGGAAGAAAATACCAGGATTTTAAACAGTGGAGATTTCTTGTAGGGACATATAGGGGGTGGAGCCCATCTTTCTTGTTAGAAATTTTCTTGACATTGAAGGGGGCAGGGGGCTTGATCTTGCTTTTGAATTTAATTTAAAAATTCTTTGCCATTTTAAGAAATGTCAATTAATAAATTGACCATGGTTCAGCAATGGGTCAGCAATGGTCATGCCAAATTTTCATAAAACATCTCAAATTCAAAGAAAATAATTTTTCTATGGCTTAAAAACAAGGAAATATGTCCACAAAACAAATATAGTAGAAATCAAACTATTTAATCTAAAAATTCTTTGCCATTTTAAGAAATGTCAATTAATAAATTGACCATGGTTCAGCAAGTCAGTGATGGTCAGGCCATATTTTTACAAAGCATTTAAAATTCAAAAAAAAATAAAAGTTTTTATAGCTTAAAAAGAAGGAAATGTGTCCACAAAACAAAACTAGTGGATATCAAGCTGTTTAATTTAGAAGTTCTTTGCCATTTTATGAATATCAGTTGATAAATGGACCATGGTTTAGCAATGGTTAGAACATGTTTATGTAAAACTCTTGCCATTCAGAATAAATGAAGGAAATTCATAGTGAGACAAGGAAAATATAATCTTTCAATTTGAAGGTATCAGAAACCAAGCACAAATCTTCTTTCATTGCTCAACCATGGTCACTAACCATGGTCAGCACTTGTCAGGATCACCGCTCAACCATGGTATGACCATTGCAAACTATGGTTGGGCCATGAACCATGGTTGGGTTTTCGCAGGGGTACCTTCATGCTATTTACACAAGCTGGCACATTTTATTCATTGTTTGAATCTTGACCTTCTACTCAAGTAAAAGTGCAAGTATTGCTAGTTTTGAGAACTACATATTATGGCGCTATTGCAGTTTTGCACCTCTCAGTAACCATACATCATATACATTAATACTATATACCAAACGATAGCTCTTGATAAGACCATTAATATGGTATATAGTTTGTTATAATTTACCTTCACGGGGGGCTTATTCAATTAAAAATCTTCTCATGTTTCTCAGTTCAGCGGTCCCCCCTCACCGAAACAACAACAGCACCATCCTCAGCAATATGACACATCAATGAGTGGTGTCGTCGACTTTTCTTCCGAACGCGGCATTCCAGGGGGTAACTTCCACGTCGTTGCATCGGAAATCTGATTGGTGCCAGATGCGGAAAAGGGGGGCCTCCCGAAATTATTACAATCTTTCTTAATTTTGGTACAGAGGCAAAGTTTTTAGCTTTCATTTAATTTTTCAAAGACTCATGAAATTTATTCTATCTTGGCTTCTACAAATATAATGTTCGGGCTTTTTCATTTTTTGATAGAGAGGGTCTCGCTATGCTTGGGTCCAGGGGCCCTAATAATTTTAGTGCCTTCCCTTTCAGAAAGGTAGAAATATTAACTTTTTCTAATTTTTCTAAAATGAGATGAGATGCTGATATATAATCTGCAATGTGCATTTTTTTGGAAAAACGTTTATTCGCGAAGAACGCAGAACAAGCAGTTTCGGTTTATTGTCTAACAACAACAAAGATTCGGGGCATGCCAATAAAAAGGAAAGCCAATAGAATTACTAAAACAAGAGTTCGTGCACACAATGCTCAATATTTCAAAATTGCGAGATTATTGCGAAATTCAGGGCAGTATGTATACACTCATTTTTTATAAGAAACTGGCTATAAGAAATGAGTACTGGAGAGTCAGATAAAATAAAGAAACTTCAGTACTCGAAGCAGAAAAATCAAGAAAATATGTAAAATCCAAGAACATGATTGCCCTGTTGGCCTAGAACGTAAGACACAAGGGATAAAGATATACTTCCCGCATCTAAATACAGTATCAAAACGGAAGCGAATCTCTGGACGTACTAAAAAATGTCACGAACATTTCATAACATAGCATCATTTCATAACAGTATAAGCATCGACAAGTCTAATTTCTTGTGAAAAACCCTCCATCTTCTGTAATAGTTCCTAACACTCAATTAAATTTCTTCCTTAAAAAGCTTAAAAATTAAACATAAGGCAGGGGCGGACTGGCTCCAAATTTAGGGCCCGGGCTAATTTGTCAAGAAAGGGCCCCGAAAATAAAAAAAAAGTTTAAGGGTATCCCCAAAGTTGTTTGTTGCATCACTTCATTATTCTTGCTTAAAACGTTATTGGAATATTGCTATTAATTCAAATTAGTAGCCACCAGGGATGTAGGCGTAGGTGTAAAAGATTTACCAAGGGGATCTACAATCCTTAGTCCAGGTCAGCATCATTTTCACTGGAAATTTAATTCTGACGTAGAATAAGAGATGAGAGAAAATGATGACATTTCGGGGGGAGGGAATTATTGTTTTCTAGCTGAAGGACTTTCAAAGTGGGGCTTCAGTGATAAAAAACGGCGAATGGTATTCGGAGGTTCACCTTTTTCGATCACTGAGGCTCTGGCACCCAGGGTAGAAATTAATGAAATATCTAAGTTATTCAAGAAATATCTACCTTATTCAAGAAAATCTTGCTTTGTAATTTTTCAGTCAAATCAAAATAGGGATTGATGTTTTTTCGATCAGTAGTTGAGCAGCCAGGTTATTAATTGTTTGCGCAGCAACCAAGATGGTAACATCAGTAGCAAAGGCAGGGCAGGCGAAACGTTGCTGAATGAGGGAAGGTGTGAAATGTTTATATTGTTCAGGGCATAAATAAAGGCCACTACCATGGTTAGAATTTCTTACCGAATTCAAGAAAATTTTTCGAAATATGACATTACAGGGATGGCCAGAAAATGCATCTAGAATATTTGCCACATCAAGTTTGACGAAAGGACGATCCTAGTCAACACATACAAGCTTTCATTTACAATAATTCCTCATCCCCTACTAGTTTCCAATTACCAAAAAGCCAAGATCTTATTCTCAAGCGACAAGACCTGCATTTTGGAGACACATAACTTTGAACAGATTTGAATTGCAATTTTAAAAAATACTGTCTTGTCTATTGAAGACAGTAAATAAATGTTCTCAGTAAAAAAACTTTTAAGAGTAACGACTCTTCCTTTCTATGTTTAGATGTCAAATCATGTCTACATTTCTATGAGCATACATCTCAGTCTGAAAGCTGTATCTCGTTTCTTTTTATTGTTTAGTTTACAATGGGAGACATTTAAAACTTATTCATTTTTGCCGGCCCTTTCAGAACTTTGCTTTTTCAGTACTTGAATACCGCAAAGTGATCTTTTTATTCATTCTCTATCCACGGAAGAGGGCCCCTACCAAACAATATGTGTTTTCATTTCATAGCAAAATTAAGAAAAAATTGTAATAATTTTGGAAGGGCCAACCGGGTGATCGCCCGGTAGCCCGACCGACCAGTCCGCCCCTGATATAAGGAACCAAAATATAAAATTTATGACATCATAATTAAGAAACTCTTTAGAAACAACGAGCATTAAAATTTCCAGAACATTGAGAAACTGGAGTACTCAACATCGACCTTTTTTTCTTTTAAAAAAATGAGTGTATACATATAAAGTCAGTGCCTATATTTATAGCATATTAAGGGCGGAATTCAGATAGTTACTGTCGGTACTTTCTAATTTAAAGGTAGAGGCATGGGTTTTCATATTTAAAAATATTGTAAAATGGAAGAAATGCAGTATGCAAGAGACCACGCAATAATTTACGCATAACCAAAAGCTTTTTACCAAGGTAGGGTAAGGCATGCTTTATTAATTGTTTCGGAAGTAAATTACGTTTTATATAGTTGTAAGTAAACAAAGATGATGCATTTTGGAATTTTGAAATTTTTTATTATTGCAAAGGATATAAATCGGTGGCTACTTGATACCAAAAATTAAAAAATGGATTGTCTCTAAATCTCTGGCTCCACATGAACTCGGAAAGGTAGTCTTCTACCATTCCTCGCTTTGTTGGACCGTACATGGCCTTGAACTTTGCTTTGGCCCTCTGCCACATTGCCTCCACTCTGTTCGTTGTTACCCCTGTTAAGGGGGCAACAAAATTCAAGGTGTGATTGACCGTGCCGTGGGCAAACCAAAGCTGTGGCAGGTTCCGATATGCTGCCCACATATCCGTCCATATCGTCGTGTTTGGTTCCACCCATTGCTGAATGATTGGCAGTAATGTTGCTTGGTTCCTTGCAGGGACCGGTACCAGGAACCCTTTCTTTGTCTCTGCCTCGTACCCGCCCAGTATCCACTGCTCTCTCACAAGGTGGCCACGCTCGTACTTTCTTCGCGCAAACAGACTTTCGTCGATCTCCACAATGTGTCACTTTCCCCCTAGACGCTCTGGGTGGTTCACGAAATGCTGGACAGCCACGTCTCGACAAAACTGATTCCAATCAACAATTGTGTGCTCGCCGCTTATTTTGAGCTCCCTCATCGTCAGCAACACAGACAGCCCCCTTGGGCAGCCCGCACTTGTAGCCCACAGGTATGTCAAGCCGATAACCTGCCACAGCTTTAGATGTGAGCGCTCGAAAAAGCTGCCTTTTCGGATGTTTATTGTCTTTCTGCAATTTGGACACCTCCAAATGACGCCATCGATGCCGCGTCTGTACAGACCTTCTCTACAAGGTACCTGGCATACATCACACTCTTGTTCCGTTGAAAGCAGCCCATGTTGCCTGCACCATGCAATTGTAGCCTCGTCGTTATCTTCAAATCGACGCCCAATTGCCATCAAGTTGAAGGACTCGAATTCTTGTACTGTTGGCAGTCGTGGAACCTGAGCTTGAGCCATCATGATGTAAAAGCACTGAAGTATACTTGCAACGCACTTTATATAGTTGGGTGTCTCTATGAGTGGTCTCCAATCAAAGAGACACATTTAATGACATGGAGTGATGCTCAGGACGGTGGTGACTAACATTTTCTGTATGTTTCATTCAAATGAATTGAAACTTGGCTTATCAGGAAGTTTGACTTAATTGCTGACATACTTTTTTATCATAGCATGTGTGGTACCATACTAATAAATCTTAAATTGGCAGTGTTAATTATTTTTTAGATATACTTCCATCCGATCTCCAATGGTTTAAATTACTTTTTCCGGGTAATATACGATAAATGTAGACAGCACAGTAAGATTATAAGGTAGACACTCTTTAACAGGATTCGCCAATGGCGAGATTGTGCTTCAAGTAATATATGATGTGTCCAAAATGAATGAATAAATGAACTTTGAACTTCGCCAACTTGCGCCACCCTCCTCTTCGCCCTCTCATGTAAATCACCATTGTATTTAGGCACATGAAGACGCCATGCAATGTTCCAAGCGGTCCAGAGGACACCCGATAGAACATTTTTTCAACTTTCCAATTTAAAATTGATTTATTATATAAAAATTGCCTCACT
Organism: Rhopilema esculentum; assembly: GCF_013076305.1. The sequence goes on along the minus strand of NW_027019302.1, from coordinate 6,639,551 downwards.
ATCAACGTAATGAGTTGGGATTGCGCAAGCTAGTCGTGGATGCATGCCAATTTCCCGCTTCATGGCTGCAGCTTTGGAATATTCTATGAAAATCACTCCAAACTGTAGTCGTAAATACTTTTCCAACAAAATATGAAGCTGGTAATCAGCTTACGTTGCGATATTGAATTAAAATGAAAAAGGTTTTATTAAGGGAAGTTGCACAATAACCCCCAAATATGTTTGATACTTGGGAGGGAATGGACAGGAAAAGCCTCTTTTCCCCACTAATAGCCGATGCACCAGTCCAACCCAATAGCTTATTCAAAATGTCCTGACCTAAATCTCTAGAACAGTGCCTGCCGCAATCTACTCTCCAGAAACGATATCGTCTCTAAGCCATAGCACGTAGTGCGCGCTTGTGGCAGTAGTAGATTGTGGCAGCTTCTCAATCCATACGTACTGTGTTTTTCAAATACGAAAGTAGGATTGAGCTCCCATTTTGTTTTATAAATTTCAATCATCAACAGTTGTAAATTCCTGGTGTGGATTGGGACCGCATTGTCTCTAAGTAACATTGTGTCAAAATCTGATTTCATATCTTTGTAAGTTATCAGCAATGCCCGTTTGTGAATACGATTAACTTTACTATTAAGTGTTCTATCGCAGAACATCCAAACAAGAGGACAGTACTTTTTAAAGCATAATGTTTTGTCCAGAATCACTTCAAGCAGCTTTTCTTTCGTGCCCTCTTTTATCCTGACACTTCCGATATTTAACAAAATATCATTACTTTTATTTTTGTATATGTATAAGTGCAACTGCAATTTTAATTATGCAATTTTAAGGGCATCACTCTCTAATGTTTCAATGATACTATCAATACTGTTGTCACAAGCATTGATACCCGAAAGACTCCCCGCATTGCCCATAAACTAGAAGAACAGGTAGAAGAAAAACGAGAGGAAGCGTGGCACAAGATACCATAACGAATAAGAAAAAACAACAATTTCAAGCGAATTAGTTAAAGCTCGAAAGCCCCTGTGAAATTAACTCTGAAGAAATTTCATTTGATCATCATAACAAATTTCGACTGACTTCTTGGGCGTACAAGTAAGTCTTTACATGGGCCGCATTTAATGCACACGATCTTATTATCCGAGGGGTGAATCACTCTCAAAAAAGGTGTACGAGATTTATTAATCCAATATCAGGGGATAAAATTTTCAAAATAAATTAAATTTAAAGAATATACTAATATTTCGCTTTTATCTCGTGACATTGGATTCTCGTCGTCGTATTGCTTTGTTCCTGTATATCTTTCTTAACTATTCGTTGCCATGAGGTTTTTTAAAGATCAAATCGATTAGATTTTCTATTGAAATTGAAAGGTTGCATTCAGTAAACTTTGTCAAATTATTTAAAAAGTGCAGATATATTTTATGCAGCATTTCAGTTTTGCTTGTCTTGTAAATTTTTAGTGGAATATAAAAAAATGTCCATTTTAATCAAATTTAGTATTTAAGCATTTTTCACAAAGCAAGATTTTTTAAATTTAAAGAATTGTATATTTTAAAGTTAAGAAATAAAAGATCCCTTACATTTTAGCTATCTGAGTATGCCTTCACTTTGTGTAATTAATTTAATTATCGCGTACCCGGCAACCTGACCCTTGAAACCTGCCACGTAGCTGCAATAATCAAAATTTCGACGACAACTTGCCCCCTCTGGCATGTATTCCAAATTTTCAAGCATGTATTCTCAGCTGATGTAAGAGCAAGCAATCGGAAACGTGTGCGAGTTTTTGCTAGAAAATTATGAAAAGCATGCCCCCTCGACGAATGATTCTAGCTGTTTGCCCAGCCCAGCCGATTTCCCCAGCTACGTGACTGCGCTTGCCCTAAGAAACTTTTCTGGCACAACCCCTGTGCTGAGCCTCTCCGCTGTTTTGATGTATACTTTCCAACCTAAATGGTTAGCATTTAAGTAGTCTACTTTCCTAGAAATTGACATGGGCTCCGACACAGGTTTGAAAGTAGGGGGCCAGGGGAAAATTTAACGCCTATAGCAAAAGATTTTGAAAAAAGCTTTATTGTTTTGCAAAATAGTGAGAGGGCCATGGCTCCACCTGCCCCCTTCGTCGCAGGCCCTGATTAAGTTATAATTGTATGGTATTGGTATTTCCTTGCGCTGTGTTCCAGAGCAAAAAAATGTTTTAAATAGGATGCGGAGAATCTTGGGCTTACCCTGCGCACCCCACCCCAAGAAGGTGTATCTTCGTGATAATATATAACAAATATAGAATTTAAATGATTGTCAAGAATGAATTTTTCTTGGTAACTACATCAAAAAGCCAAAATTTCATTAATGTTCACCTCGGTTACAAAACAAAACGCATATCAGAGTCTCTAGCTTGTTAAAAATAATGCAATAAGATCGCATTGAGCAAAAAAAGAAAGATCCCTAACAAAGTCAAAAAACGATTGAACTGCTATGGAAGAAATCTTGAAGTTTTATTAGAAAATTTCTTAAAAAACTGAGAGGGGGCAAAATAGGGGCAAGAAAATTTCTGGGGCCATGTCCCCCCATCCCTCCCGTAGAAATGCCATTGGTGATATATCTAACAATGCTTATACATCTAATATCTAGCGATAAGAATTCTTTTCATGAATGCTGTTAGTTGTAAAGAGAAACGGTGATAGTAAAGAAGGGACGCAAAGCCTCAGAAAAATACCAATCAGGCTGAAATTCGCCCAAAATATAAGAACAACATGCGTGTAATGTAATGCAATCTCGCTTTGATCTTTTGAAAATGTTATTCATGTTTTGCAAGCCTTTCTTGGTTGAAACACCTACAGCGCCCCCTTTTCCGCATCTGGCACCAATCAGATTTCCGATGCAACGACGTGGAAGTTACCCCCTGGAATGCCGCGTTCGGAGGAAAAGTCGACGACACCACTCATTGATGTGTCATATTGCTGAGGATGGTGCTGTTGTTGTTTCGGTGAGGGGGGACCGCTGAACTGAGAAACATGAGAAGATTTTTAATTGAATATAGCCCCCGTGAAGGTAAATTATAACCAACTATATACCATATTAATGGTCTTATCAAGAGCTATCGTTTGGTATATAGTATTAATGTATATGATGTATGGTTACTGAGAGGTGCGATATAAATAACTGAACGTATTTGAACGTATTTAAAATTGTTGCCAAACAAGTTTCACCAACAACAGCCCAAGCAACATCGAAGGTCTTCGAGCCAAAGCCTAGCAAATAGGCTCAATTTTCAGGAACTATTCATTGTCAATCAATCCTAAATACAATTTCGAATCAATACACTCTACAAGCTCATCCATCGGTACCACACAAAAACAAAAGTTACGCGCTTATACCATAAAGTAAATATCATTTGTTCCTGTTAATAGTGGAGATTAAACTTTATACGAATAGAATCAAATTGGGATTCGGAGCTGTCTTACGCTAGGTGTTTAACGTTGCAATAACATATATCTGGAGTCTAACAGAAACTGGTTGCTCATTAGGCCTATAAAGTTGAACTTAAAAATCGAATAAAAATCTGTGTTGGAAGTTTGAAAAACTCACAATAAGCTAATAAAGATTTAAATTTGAACATACTGATAATTTCCATAATCAAATATTCAACTATCCGTCTTTACGAAGGAATCTATCCGTCTTCGTCTGTTCCAAACTGACTACTATCACCCACGATGACATGCACCAAGAGAGATTCTGCAGTTGCACCAATGCTTTTTTACTGACATGCTGCAGCCCCGTTCTCGTTTTGGCTGCGAACTCCCAATTCCCAGTGGTACAGAAGCACCGAAGGCGCTAGATTTCTGACTGGAGAGGCAAAAGGCCGTCTACCAAATCAATTTATAGCTTAAAACCTTCGAAATGTATACAGCAAGCTGATACAGTATAGCTTACGATTTTTCGAAAATATTGGTTTTCTTTCGTCCGCCTTGCAATTTACCGTGTTTTTGACAGAGATTTTATTGCTTTAATAATCAAATAGGTGGCTGAATTTTAATTCTGTAGTCTGTACAGAGGTGGCGCTAGAAATCTTTCGACAGAGGGGTTGGAGCTTCCGACAGGGGGGGGCTAAAATGACTAAAATAAGCAGTTTTCGTACGTTATTTTGTCAAATTTGCTCCGACAATAACCTAAAATTTCCTCCGATGGGGAGCTAGATGCTTCCGACGGAGGGGCTGTAGCCCCCCCCCCCAGCCCTCCCCTGGCGCCACCACTGAGTCTGTACAGGAGTGTCAGTGAACAAAGTTTAAATCAAACAAACACAAACATGTGAATATAGCAGTAAAGCAAAACTAAAAAGATAGAAATTGCCAAAAAGATAAAATCTGTGAATCATTCACTCAAAAAATGTCGCAGAATTTCAGAAAGCACGATCAAATTGGAAACTTTCATCAGGGACGCCGGAACGACCCAGGGGCTGGGAGGCAGACTTGAGTAAAAGAGTATTTAAAACAAAATTCCAAGCTACCAACACTTTGTTTCGACCTTCTGTAGGTATCTTGAAAATCGCCTAACTTTTGGCATATGAAATTTTTGTCTTGGAAATGTGGTCACGAATAAGGCAATACAGTCAGAATTTCATAGGGATCTTTTAATAATTACAAACGGCCGATGTCAAAAACACTTGCCCCTTCTATCAAAAGGCAACCGTTATAGATTAGTCAGGGTTGACCCACCCCGCACCCCCGCTTTCCGGCGTCCCCGATATTCATCCAAAACCATTGTCGAATAATCATTTTTCTCAAAACAAGAATGAAATTGGCGGCATAAATTTTTCCTGACGAACTCAGCTACCTTGTCCATATGCCTGGCGGGAATATCCAGCGGGGAAAACATGGAATGCACAGAAAATGCACCAATATAATCTTTGCAATTAATTTTTGCATTTGGATGTTCCTTCAAATTGTAAGGTTTTGTTAGTATAAATTGCTACAAAGAATCCGTTTTCCTGTGAACTGGAAACATCCAAATTCAAAAATTTTCCCACCATTCAACGACAACAAATGCCGCCTAGGGCAGTATCGTGTACTTGTCCCGATACTAATCAATTATTCCTCGGTTTTGAGAAGCCTGTCTTGAAGGAATAAAGAGGGTAAGAGCAGACTTCGCATTTAGAAAACAAAACTTTGCAAATATCTCTTGCTACATTATGATATGACATAAAAGTTAGCATGCCTTAGCTTTGGTTAAAAATTCTAAAGAACCGGCTTCTTCAAGTTAAAGTTTCTCTTGCTCTTGGAGAGATTTTGACTGCTTTGCTCAAGGTGATGTTTGTTTTCAATTTATATAAAAGAATTTGGAAACTTTTGGAAACATCAAAATTCTTCTATGATTTTGAAACTGGTTTTAACATCAGCCTTGAAAGCTTCTTATCAATGATAGCAGCCGGGCTCTCCGCTAACGTAGGTGACAATGTGTGCCTTCTTTTGAGTTAAGATAAGCTCAACAGGGCATACAATCGCTACATGTTAAATTGATAAAGAATAATGAAACAGTGCTTACTTGGAAAATTACTGGACGTTGGAATGTATGTTGGATTTTCAATTTTATGCTCTACTGGGTAAATCACAGGCACGATAGCCTGCGTGCAGACTCGGAAGGCTTTTTCTCCTCTTTGCAATTTGTCAATATAGTCCAGAGGGACAAGGGGGTGCATTATCACCTGACAGGGGACTTAACCAGACTATCTTTTTCTAGACCAGTTTTTGGTCTAGAATTCACATCTGGATGTTGATCGGGCGGGAGAGGAGCACCTTGTCCAAAAACTAAGATGGAACCTGTGAATGAACTGTCAACGATCACCCAAAGAGGAACTTTACAAAACAATATTTTTCTAGACCAGTTTTTGGTGTAGAATTCAAATCTGGATGTTGATCGGGCGGAAGAGGTGGTTTTTCCGAGATACAGAGGGTTTTGTCCGAAAACTGGTATGCAACCTGTGAATGAGTTGTCAATGACCACCCGAAGAGGAGCTTTACCAAACCAACAATTTCTAGACCAGTTTTTGGTGTAGAGATAAAAAAACATTTGAAAGGGTGGGAGAGGATGCTTCTCCATGATACGGGGGGCATTGTTCAAAAGCTGGGATGTAGCATGTGAATGAGCTGACAATGGTTACCCAGAAAACTTTACCATACCAACTTTTCCTAGACCAGTTTTTGGTGCAGAATTCCAAGCTGAATGTTGATCAGGCGGGAGAGGTTGCTTTTTCGAGATTCAGTAGGTTTTGTCGAAAACTGGGATGATCTCTTCCATCTACGCCCCTGTCGGCAACACGGCCCTGATGAGGAAAAGGCTGAAGAGGACTTTTGGGGTCTAAGCTGTTGAATGAAGCGAATGGCTTTGGATTCAATTTTGTCAAGGAGGCACAAGACGATTGAGGAGCGCCATTATTACTCCAAATATGAGAGCATTATTACTCCAAGAAAGGACGGGGTTTGGACTCTCATCTTCTTATAAATATGTTCTATAGGATTCGGGCTCGGAACTGAGCCCTAACCCCTTTTTTCTTTACGCTGGTGCTGCTGCTAAATGCTTCTGTTTATATAAAACCATCAGCATAGCAGGGCAGCACTTTTGCAGCATTTCTGTTTCTTTAATGCCAGCAGCACTTGATTTTCAGCTATTGGGCGTTAAAATTGCCTAAACAAGGAATCAAAACAAACCAAATCTATTTCTAGTTTAAAAGAGTAAACAAATTTGGGTTGTTTCAGTTCCTTCTTTGTATTAAGTTCATTCCCTGGAGTCCAAAGTTTGCTCTGACAAATTGTATTAAGTCACGAATGGAAGATTACATCTTCGTGTTTCACAGGGATCTGTCTTGAACCTCTTCTATAAGTAATTTATCTAAAACCATCTTTTTTCCTACAAAGAGCATCAACGACGTGAACAAGACGCTAAGAAAGAACTTTTTTCTTTGAGAAAAATCTTCAAACTGCTGTCCAAGTCTTAACACATATTTTTGGCATATCTATGTAGTCCTTTCCATTGATCTTTAAAATGCCTTTGTATCTAATTCAGCTTTCAGAATTGTAGAAAAATATCACTTAAATGCTTGAATATTCTATATGTTTTGATTTCAGCATGGAATTTGATTACCACTTTCAAAAAAATGTTTCCATTTCCCCTACATTTGTCTTTGAGATCTTATATTCACCCCCAAAGTGGGTTCACTTGTAATACTGAATCTTTACAAAAACATTTTGCCACTTACTTAAAGAGGCACCAACGCAATATATCGACCCCCGAAAACTGCAAAAAGATTTTGGTCATATGAAGTTGGGACAAAAGTTCTACCGTAAAATGGTTTTACATGCTTTGTATCACATACATGTTGCGAGAAACAAGTGAGATAAACCAGTACAATTGAATTTTTGGTAACCTAATATTTTTACGGTCCGATGGTCATCAACAAATAGGCAAGCTTCTACCTAGCGGTAATGGCTGCTCGCGTCGATGAAATTAAAAAGGTTGATGTAACCAAGAAAGAATTAAATCAGTCAAAAATAAAGTTTCGAACTGCTCCCAACCGACCTCTTCTAGGCCTACTAGGTATCAGATGCTAAACTTTCCCGTTATAAAATGAATATAATAGTATTCAAACCATGTATGATAGAATGGAAGGATGGCGCAGTCAAAAAAATTAAACAAGACAAAGCACACAAAAAATTAGCAAAAAAGGGTTCCCAGTCAAGAAACTTGCAAACACTCACCTATTGGTTTTCCTATTCTAACCTATTATTGCAAAAAAGTGCAGGGGGGGCTATGCATAGCCCCTGCTAGCCCAATGGCTGCGCGGTGACTGACTGTAGCCATTAACCTCCAATTCAGTCAATTACTACACATATCTCGGTTCCCTGTCGCCATCTCTTGAGTTACTCAAAAGAAGCGAACTCCCGTAACCGTTACATTACCCTGGGTACCGGAGCCGCGTAAATTCGAACGAGGAAATAGAAAATAGGAGTGGAGAAGGACGCTCCTTTAATTCTTCGCTTGGTCTTGGTGGTTATTATTATTATTATTATTATATTTATTATTATTATTATATATTATTATCGAAATTTTGTGGCCCTGGCACCCAGGGTTCCGTTGCACATCAACTGTTATCCGCAGAGCAATCACAATGATAGTTTTACTGATTTAAATCTTAGTTTCCAATTTTTCGTAATCTAGCGCTTTTTGCATATTTCGATGATAATCACGCAGTAACTGGTTGATAAGGCAGATCCAAATACATAGAATTAAAAAACATTCACGAACCCAGACCCGAGAGTGACATGAGTTGGTCATCAACGCTGGATGTTGAACCAGTTTTCGGGGAGACTCGTAAATATATACTCCTATATTCATAGATATATACTCCGAGATTCGAAGAAAAATAAATTTATCGTAGATCTAATAATAAATCATTGGGTCTGACTTGGATTTGCAATAGATTCAACTAAATACGAAGCACTCTCTACGGGCCAGGTCGAAAACGCGGAAAAAGCAGAATACGCGGAACACGCGGAAATGTGAAATTTTGCAAATACATTAACAAAGCAACAGAGCTCTTTCAAGAATTGAAATATAAGAACTTTTTTTGAAGGAATGAAAATTTCGCGTTTTCGATTTTGTACGAGGGTGAAAATCGAAAACGCGGAAAACGCGTAAAACTTTTATAATCGATCATATTAATCAATCGATTTATCAAAGGCTCAATAAATCATTAGATACCTCTCTTGTCATCAAATTAACTAAAGGAAAATTTCACTTTTCAGCGTGTTCCGCGTGTTCCGCGCTTTCCGCGTTTTCGACCTGGCTCTCTCCACGGTGCGGTTTGTGAGGCCCGGCTTGCTACCTTAACCTCCGTTAAGATTCGTTACGACGCGTTCAAAATTTGGCGCCAGATTAAATATACCACAAAGATTTCAAAGTGAATAAAAATTATGTTGAAAGAAACACTCAAGACGTCATCCATAAAGCTCAGAGGCGGTGATCGGAAAAAGTTTTTTGAGATTCACAAGGACGTAATGGGGGGTAATATTTGGGGTGGTTAAAGGCAATATTTTCTATCTATTTTGAAATAAGGCAAATTTCAGAAATTTGCTAGCTAGGATAAGATAATTCACAAGGGAATATAGCCTTTGGACCACGGAAGTGAGCAGGAACTGGGGGCCTTCGCCCCCCCCCACTAAGAATTTCAAAACTGTCCAATCAGTTACATAGGTTTACAAGAAAAAAAGCATATTTTACAAGAAGATTCTGTAAATTAACTGAATTATCCATTAAAAAGGTTTAAAAACAATATTGTCAAAACACACATGAAATATAATATTCACAAGTTATGATTAGCTCTAGAACACTGGTAAAAAACCGCTTCGCATATATCCTTTTTGAATAATAATAAAATTTACAAATAGTAGCAGGGGCTATACCTGGCAGAGGCCAGGGACCTTTCCAACAGATATATAATCAATTAAAATCACAACATTTTGTTTAAAATTTTAAAATTAGCAAACATTTTAAAAGTAATTTGAATTTCCATAGAGCTTTTAGCTGTTTCACTCACACCATTTCTCCAATTTTAAAGCCCATTGCAAAAACAATCAGAAATATGGTGGCCGAAACTCATGTAGGATGAAATCCATTTGTAAACCTGATAGCAGGAGGAAGCCTTTCATTTTAGTGGTGAAAGGAAAACCAATCAAAGTACCTCAAAATCTAGTTGAGGCTTTTTGTCCTCAACTAATGTGCAGCTGAGTTAAAAAGACATTTTGTGAGGATAACACTTATGAGGGAGATCATGATTTTCTAAATGATTTTCAGGTTTTTGAAAGGTCTTTTTCATGTTTCAGTTCAAATGGTAGCTTAAAAATAATTACAGATTTTCATCATACCTTACAGATAGCTTAGGATACTTTGTCAAAAAACCTTTTCATGATATCAAAGAGTAGCTGATTCTGTTGTTGTAATTGCTGTTGCATCACCATCTGCTTGTCAATTTGTTGTTGCAACATGACCATCAATTCCTTTTCCCTCATTGCCCTTTTGTCATGATCTTTTTCTTTTATTTCTAGCTCTTTGACTTTAATCTCCCATTCTCTTTCCTTTTCTTTCTCTTTTATTTCAATCTCCTTTTTTCTCAACTCAAGCTCCTCTCTCTTTAACTGGATCTCTATGTCAACCTTTTCTGTAGAATCATCTGCAACTTCTTCATTGTTGCAATCACTTTTCCTTCTTTTATTCTCTGCTTCTTGACTCTCTTTCTCTCTTGCTTCTGTCAATATATCAATTAGACGCTTTCTTGTAGTGTCTACACTTTCCATATCCTTTTCCACCATACTTGCCCCCATCTTCACCATTTCATTGTGTGCCTCATCCCCCCTTTTTATTATTTCACAAATTGCCTCCTCTACTTCACTTCGCTCAGGTGGGCTAAGGCCACTTGCACGCTTTTCTTCTAGCATTTTAAAACCCCTTTCTAGTTTTAAGAATCTATCCCTTACAGCCCTCTGATCGACCCAGAAACGAGGTCGGTCTTGCTGATTCAAATTGTCAGCCACTTTGTCCCAACGCTGACCACGTTGCCGAGAACCAACCTTGGATTTGAATGGCTCCTCAATAAGAATTTCTCTGCACAAAAGTCTATCGTGGTCATTTGTCCACACCATTTTTGGCCTGTTTAACAGAATATCAGATCATGCCAAAAATCTTATTCCCAACTTGTGAGCTGACAATTTTTAAAATTCTAAAAAAGCCTCTTAGTCTTATAAAGCAATGAAACCAATGTTGAACTTTTTAGAAATTGAGAATTAACATCCTTTTAGCTAGACTTCAAGCAAAGCTGGAAATTTCTAACAAGGATAAAACAAAAAATTATCATCATTTTTCAACCCAAGATGTAATTTTTATAACCATATAGTATACAAATATAGTATAGGTACATATTAAACCACAATTCAAACTTGATATCAATCCATAACATTATTGCTGCATTTAAAAGGACAAGGATTTACTTTTGCGAGACAGAAAATCCCATGACATGTATCAGGGATGTAGGGCACTAATATAAGACACCAATCGACAAATGTTCTGGCATAAAGAGAAAGATTCAGCCTCAAAAGGGAGACTATGTCCTCCTGAACGGGCACTCACAAAAACTCGGGGGTGGGGGCAGAAGCAGAGGGCCTTTGTACTCCCAAGGTTTCTACGTCTCCATGTAAGCAATTCATGGTGTTTAACACCTGTGGAAAATAGCTATAGAAGAATTTTTACCAACTTTTGTATCTTGATCTCCTGAGTACTCTGTTGAGCCATTTTCTTGCCAATGTAATTAGTGGGCACACTTACACCTCTCTGCAAACACACCTAGGTATAAAAAGGGACATGTTGCTTAAAATCTACCCAGGACAAGCCTTACAAATACGAAATCGCCAAATTTTGTAAAATAAAATGATTAAGAGTGAATGTACTCACGAGTAAAACACTCAAATTTGTCTCCACGACGTGAAATTTCAAAATCCGCGTTGCAAACTTGATGACAACGCGCTGCGCCGAGTTAAATGAACACGACGTGGCAGCATGGAGGCAGCACTAGTTCCTAGGCTCCACTAGCGCGTCTTGCATCGCGCTTCGACTCCCAAATTACTAATGTACCTGGAAATTTGTATAAAAATAGCATTGCTCGAGTTTATGTATTTTATTTTAAGAATCCTAAAGAAAACATCAAGTTTGCTATACAATGAAACCCCTAATAGCCCCTAATGACGGTCACCTCTTTGCAACCGCCACCTCCAGATCTACAGCCTGTAGAGAAAGTCCCTGCCGAAATTATGGTCATAAAACTCATAGCTCTGATGATAATGAGTACATAACTCTCATAAAATTTCCACATAGCAGCCACCTTCAATCAACGGCCAAACGGCCAGTTGGGAGTGCCCTCAGTGTCTGCTTCCTGGACTGATTTTTGCCCTGTAAAAATCATTAGTTTTACAGCATGCTTTGGGATTACTCAGGCACCGCGGAGCGCTAAGAAAAGAGGGGAGGGGTCTAAAAAATATGGGGGCTGAAACCGAAAAAAAGAGGCTTTACTGTTGGAACATTTCTGGACGTTTTACAATTTTTGCAAAGGTGGGGGTGCTAAAGCTCCCCCATCCCCACTGCTCCGCGGTGCCTGTTACTGTTGTTTTGGCTTGGTCCATAAAGTTATGAACAAAGACCAAACTACAGTGATTTGATGCGTTTAAGTAGCTATATCTAAGTCTATTTGTAACAAATTAAACAGATATTGTACATTTACAACATAACTAAAATTCGCAAGTATTTCAGGATGCTCTTCCGGGTTTTATGATCCAAAATTAAACAATTTCAAAATTGTTTTTATCACTTAATATCAGAAATAAAAAAATCGCTATCAATGAAATCAGCATTGACGTCCTCTCCTCCATCCTTGTAGGCATCAAGTTGTACAGTATATCCTAGTGTTCTAAATATAAAATTGAAATTCTATTTCTGTCTCCAAGGACATTATTGTATTGAATGTTTAATAAGATCAATTGTCCCCAGTTGGACCTGATCTTTAGAATAATTCAACAGATTTGCATACTGGTAATTTCAAACAAGCTTTTGAGAGATCTCAAAGTTTAAGGGAAGGGTGTATTCCAAATGCCAGGAACCTTGCCCTAGACCTCTTATCTCTACTTCAGTCTGTGTAATCTAAGTAGGCCGAGCTGTTGATTTTGAAAACCCCGAAGAGAACTAGCAAAGAACAACATATAGCGTTTCTGTGTTTTATCGCCGAGTCAACCTTACTGGAAGCCACTGTCAGAAATGCATCACTGGAAGCAGATTTGAGTTACATAAAACCAGCCTTGACACAACACCAGCTATCCAAAAAGATGCATCAGATTGAGACAGAAACAAAACAATAATCTTTGTGTACTGAGTCGAAGCATTTTGATCTTTTTTGAATTAGACTATTTCAAAATTAGCAATACATTGTAGAGTAAATTTTTTCATCAAGTTGAATCAACAGCAATAATTAGTGATAAAAAATAGTTTTTGCGATCTTAAATGGGATAAAAAATGGTGTTCGCTAAAAGCAAATACGTATATGATAGTAACCAATTCATGAAAATCAGATATCATTGTAGCGAAGAGCAAAAAAAAGAAATTATGTAATATCCCCACAAAAGAAATGATTATAGATCTCTCAAACCCTTCTGATGAACAAAGCTTTCTCGTGCGAACTAAGTAATGTAACCAAAGCATCATGGATTCTTTTGTCAAAGGAGAAGAAGTGAATTTTAGTAAATAAATTTTTATTCATATTATGAAATATCAACTTAGGAAGATGGTGGTAAGACAATTTATAGAAAGGATCAATTACACTTTGTCGTTAATAAATCCATTATGTTATTTTGACATCCAAGGATGATTTACTAGAAGTGATATAGATTTTCAAAGAATTAGCTGCGAATATTTTAAACTTTTGTGCAATCTTTAAATTTCACTGTATGAAAAGCTCGTAAATTTGCAAAGTATACAAAAAGTAAAGGTCCTTGCAAGTGTATCTGAAATGTTGGTGAACCAGGAAGTCATATAGAAAGGTAAAGATAGCTAGATATCTCGTGTGATAATAAGAATAAAAAGCTCTATGTTTTAGATGCAACAGAAATTTAATCAAAAAGAGTATACTTCAATCAATAAACAAAACTTGATATAAGTTTTATTTGGTGAATCTTTGCTCCCAATTTTGCACCCACAATCCATTGCTGTATCTAATTGGTCTTAACCCAATAAGATTGTTACACTACAGGCATACAATGAAAGTGATGAAATACCTGACTGCTGGTCCGCCTGGAAACGAAGGGAAATACAAAAAACCCTTTTCTATTTGTGACAGTTGGTCATTTGCTATGTGCAGAGACAACTTTCTATCAAGTTAGATAGATCCACGAATAGTCTATATACAACGAAAAATGTTTTCCATACGAAACTCATATGATTATGGTGAAAATATAAAATTCAGAAAACAAAGCTCATCTCCTAAAGAAACTTTTTTCACAATGAGCTGGCCAAGAAGCCGAATTCCAAGGAGCTTAGTATAATACATTGATTGGCTCCACATAATAGAAAGGTGAACTACCCGGTATTTCTAAACAAAAGCAGGTCACCAGTAAAGTTGCATTACGTTGTAAATATCACGTAAAGCATTATTACGTAAATATTACGTAAAGTGTCGTCGTGTTTCGCTCACAACTTACTATATGTACAAGCTAATCAATCAATCAAACAACAGATCATTACAACCATTCAGTTAACCAATCACTTCAATCACTCCAGTCAATCAGCCAAGCAACAAACCATTCAATCAGTCAATCAAAACAAAGGCCAATGAAGTTTGAATAATGAATTCACTCACAACGTTTTGTCTAGCTCTGCAAGATCTTTCATAAAATTGTCAGCAGCTAATTTCAATGCTTTCACCTTACGCGTTTCGGTCCGGGCATTTTTCCACAACGTATTGTCAAAACAAATACAGTGGAATCCCGATAAAATGAACTCTGAATTGTATTCGTTATTGTCAATGTACTCATCCGAAAAGTAATTTCTGACGCAATCAAACTTTCATCTCGTGCTCTGAGTCTACCAGCCAGTGATTGAAATGTATCTTTGGCATGTTTTGCCGATTATAAAAATGATTTCCCGACAGATTAAGTGATAAATGAGCACCAAAAATAAACAAATATAAATAACAGATGAAAAATTTATGAAAAATTCGTTATATCGGAGGCAATCATGATGAAGGGACCTGAAAATTGGTTCGTAATAACGAGAGCTCGTTAAATCCGGGGTTCGTTATACCGAGAGAATTTATAAGGAGTTTGTTAGGCACAATCCAAAGGACGAAAAATTAAGTTCGTTATACCAGAAAGTTCGTTATATCCGGGGTTCGTTATATCGGGATTCCACTGTATCACACTTTGATCATGCCCTAGCTCAGTTTTTCTTTTGGAATGATGGAGAAAACCAAATTCTTTATGTTATCAATTTAGGGAATAGGCCCATAGGTATACCAGAGATAATTGATTCATAAATTATTGAAACTTTAAAGATTCTTTTATCTTAGTTGACAGTTTGTGTTCATGAAATTGGCCTTACAAAATATAAGATTCAGAAGATTTAAAACCAGTAACACTCTAAAGATTCACGTTTGTGAAATTCACTTCCAAAATTGTGGACACAAATAACACAATTTTCAAGGATGATACTTTAATTTATTGACTAAATCAAAATAGTTGATATTCAATGATTAAAATTACAAATTAGCTAAAAATTATTAAAATTTATAAATGTGCAGGAAACTCATATAAAATTTATCATATTAAACTCTATAAAAGTTGATTTCTCTCTACTCTATTTCTATTTCTCTCTATCAAAACTCAATTACATAATTTTTGCCTCTCGTTATAAACGAGCTATAATAGCATTCCTATTAAAACTTGACTTTACAAAAGAAATTATAAATTAATTTTCGTAACCAACAGTTGCCATCACAGATGACTAAATCAACTTTCTACTTTATCAAAATAATCAGCAAATGATTTGTGGTGAATGACTCGCAAATACCCGTAATAAAAAAAACGAAAAAGCACAAAATCGTAGGTTAGTTGATAAATTATTCAGGCTACCATGCCTTTTTAAGGGATGCAGATACCCCTTCGATGGTGGACGACACAATAGTGAGATGTTTTTGCAGCTCTGACCACGGCTTTCTCTTGACTTCAGTAATCTCATAAAGAAGATCAGTAACTCCAGGAAATGCAGATGCACCATAGGTTTTGAATTCAGCCGGTGCAAAAATGATATGCCTGGCGTAAAGAGAATATGGACAATGAGAATGGGTAATGCTTCTTCTTCGTAAAGAAGATACCTGTTCATCGGAGCACGTCTATTTTGGAAAGACATTGCCAAAATGTAAAGAAAAACACATTTTTTGCCAAGATAATCTAACTGAGCAATTATACCATACGAAAGTTCCAGTTGAGACATTTTAGAGATTAGTAAAAGTGCTTCATAAAGACAAGCTCTCCTAAAGGAAAAACCAATCGTCCTGTAGTGACAAAATTTGAATTTTATGCTAAGCCCATTACATTCGTTCATTCCAGATGCTTTTCCATTGCGTGTTTCTAGACGATAAATCTTAATATAAAAGAATGTTTATTCCTTTTTTAATTCAATTGAAAATAGTCGCAAATCATCAAGGTAAGTCATAGTAGGCTTTTTGCAAGGTAATATTTCTTGCTGGGTCTGTGTTCCGCACGATATTGTACCGCACGCAATCTAGAATATTTATAGAATCGGTCTGTGTTCCCTGCCCGTAATATAAGCCGCAGCGCAAGTTGAAAATTGTATCTACTATTTTCGCAGGACCCAAAAATATCAATTCTGACAAATATTTAACCCAAAAATATCACTTTTGGCAAACATTTGACCCAAAAATATCGGACTGACCCCCCGTATGTCTGTGTGCCAAGTGCCCCCCCCTGGGCACTGTCAAGGCGTTAGAATTATTCATTTGCAGTTAAATTCTCAAATTTGATGTAAACTAGATTTCTGGACAGCATCTTCCATTTTTAATTGTAAAATGTCAACGTGAAAAGAAAATGTAGTAGATTAAATTGAGAGTTGAAACAAAAGGAGAACGCATTTGGTCAGTGAATCGAATTTTTCAAAAAGTTGCTTTGAAATGTCGAGAAAACAAGTTTGTCAGAGATTAGGATCCACAATAAAGTCAGGCAATGCAATGGCTCTTCACAGATAGATTGTCTCAGAACCCCAATTTACAGCTTGATGGGCTATGCCACGCCACACAGAGTGTCAAGTGTTAGCTAAAGTGGCTTGAGCCAACTGCCAATCAAAATTGACCAATCACCAAGTGTAATACCACTCATACGCTCATTAATTGGCCAATTTTGATTGACAGATTGCTCGAGCCACAGAGTCGATTGCCTTTAATGAAAAATCAGATGAAGTATTGTTGGACTCCTTTTTTGCAAATATTTGTCCCCACCCTTTCCTTTCCTTTTATAGCGGTATTATAATTGATCTTGAACCAAAGAGATTGTGGCACTACAAGCATATAAAAAAGTGATAAAATACCTGACTCCTGCTCTGCCTGGAAACGCAGGGAAGTACAAGAAACCCTTTTCCATTTGTGTCAGTTGGTCATTTGCTATACGCAGAGGTAATACTCTATGAACGAAATTACCTCAATCAATCTTGGTATGAAGTGAATGAGCGATTGTTGCAATAAAATAGTGAGGTAAAAGAAACTTAACAAGATCAAATGTTTTCTAAGTGGAGCAAACAACCAAACATGATGCCATAAATAGTGAATCAATGTTTTTTTATAAGAACAATTGCTAAATTAAGAGTTTTACTCACGAAGTTTTGTCTAGCTTTGCAAGATCTTTCGTAAAATTGTCAGCAGCTAACTTGAATGCTGTTACTGCCTTTTGCAAATATGCTAGGGTAAAAATATTCAACGTCCTTACCATACATTGCAATGTTTTTAAAAGCTATGTATTACAAAACAGGAACCATAATGAGTACAAGCTTTATAGAAGATCTCTGCCAAGAAAAACCTACTTTATGAACATTCAGACTGTTCTTGGTTCTTATATCACAGGTGCATAGGGCCATTTCGGATCAATTATCCCTATTTCAAGGGTTATGCTTTTTGCATTTGTTGGAGAAAAAGCTAAATTATCATACATAGAAGTGGTTGAATTCACCCTTCTTCCTGAGAACAAGACTTTTTAAGATTAAGCAATAAAGATTTTTAGACACCTGTCGCCCAAAGTTGCCAACAGACAAAACTGTTACTTTTCACAAAGAAGCATACTTTACTAAAGCATTATATATCTCTCAGTCTAAAAATTGTTTTTGAAAACAAAGTGCTGAACCAAAGATCTGCCTGTTACAGTCTGAAAATTGCATTCCGAAATTTATATTAAAGTCTGAAATACAAGATTCGTTAAATAAAAATTTCAGCAAACTATAATAATGTATTATCAAGCATTTTGATCCTCTCTGTAACTGTTGGACATTATCTCGTAATGGACAAAGGTTTTTAGTGATTTGATAGACTACGAAATTCTATTAATTTATCAAACACATCGAGTTAGTGTCACATAGCAAAAATATTTCAAAAAACATACTTGTGTTGGCAACATTACTCTGAACCGCTCTTTGTGTAAACACTTTTTTGATATCATCGACACCCTTTTGCAAGGCTGTGGCATAGTCACGTGGGTCAAAGGGAACCAATTCAGAATCGGCATACTGCAGAAGAATACGACCTGTGAACTCCCCAACAGAGCGGTGGCATTCAAATTTTGGATCAATGAAAACCTTCATCCAGTGGTATGTATCGTGAAGAGAATGGTAGACTGGGTAGTATGACGTTCCATCGTATTTTGAATGCTGTCAAAAAAGAGTTTCATAAACTGTTTTGAAGTTTTGAAGTTTCGACAAAAGTTTAGAACAGTGTAGCGAAAGAAGAAAACAGTGTAGCGAAATCATGCCATTGGAAACATTACAACGATTATTGCTTTTGTTACTCACGATATCTTGCATTCCATGCATAATATCAAGAACAGGAATAGTGGCGTAATGATAAAAGTGTGCATAGTCACTGCCTGTTCCAACTGCACCAATCCTATAATACAAGAGATAATAATTTTTTCGTGGCCACACTCACTCAAAATTTGGTATCAAAAAGTAACATTGGAAAAAGATAAATAAACAAATTTAACGCAAGCGGTAAATAATATGGTTCCAACACTATGACCCCAACCAAGATTAATGAACGCTAAAAGCAGGCTTACAGTTACCACTCTTTGCGGAATTATCGTTCAAATATAAGTGTAAAAACTACAATAAAGATACTATCATTTGCAACAGTTGCACGAAGACCACAGCAATTCTACAAACAGTACACAGCTCTGTTTTACAATGTCAAGCTACATAAAACAGACTGGTAAACAGTAATCTTTTTTTAATTCAACCATTAAACATTTTTCGGCTGCCCGACCAACAGTAATTATTGAATATATCATGGTTAAACTATAGTTAAAAAACTAGCTTCCTTTTTGCTGAAAATGATGAGTCCCCATCTTGAGTACTTAGAATTAGGACAAATTTACCTGGGAAAATTTTTTGCTGTTGCTGATGGGGCTGTCTTTACAGCCTTTTCAAACATAGTCATAGCCGTATTTGCGTCTTTAACCTACAGAAAATGGATCAATTTTAAAGTATTCATCCATTCTCAAAGTCGTGAAGGTGCCCAGTGCAACAAGTAAGTCTTTTACATGAGTAAAAAACCATTGTAAAACCTGCGAGTGGAAAATCAAGTGTAGGTAGAAAATAAGTTCTAATCAGTGATGGGTGTCTTTGAATTGTTAAAGCCAAATTTAATTTCACCATAGTTTCTAAAACTGTTGAAGACAAGTAATGATGGCTTACTTAATTACCTAAATAAAATTAATAAACTGTTTATTCAGCTCCTAATTTCATTGAATCATCATATAAGCTTAATAAATCTAACTCCTCTCTAAAATGTCTCACCATCTTTGCTTAATTTGAACCTGTAGCAAACTAATGCATAAAGGTAAAAGAGTTGTTTGAAGTCGTGTTTAAGAGTTGGTTTTCTTAGGAAAGTCTTTTTCCATTAGCAGTTTCTGTTACCACAGGCCAATCTGACTCTCAACAAATACAAAAAAATACATTGGCCTACAGGCAACTATGAATACCAAAAAGTTCAACAATCTACCATCATTTTTGGAACTGCATATCAGCGAGGTACTTGGTTATAGGATAAACAAAGATATTTGTGACTAGGCTATTTGCCTTGTAAATGACAACTTACCTTCTTGAGGTTTGCATAAATCGTTTGATACAATAATTGGCTAGCTGCCAAATGTACTGAATAATTTCCTGAAAATAAATCGAAAATAATGAATTGACACTTTAGTTTAGATTTAGTTATAAATTGACAAATAACATTTTAGCCATAACAAATCTCTTATATATAATTCTAGATCCATCAAGTCTTTCTAGAAGTGATATATCAAAGATCTTTGGGCAATTCGTCTATAGATCAAAGATTAGTCTTTGACCTGCTATTGTAAACCACCTCATGAGATGTAAGTAATGCCTTAGAAAGACAATAATTAAGGAAGTGAACAGAATATTCAAACTAATCTTAACATCCTCGTATCCAACTACCTAAACCCTACATATGCAACCGGCCAAACACCACACTTGAAGAGAACTGGGTCGAGCGTAGAGCGAGGCTGCGATGCAGCATAGTAAATTGAAATGCTGCCTAACAATAGCTATGTGGAAAAACAGCGTAAATCACATCAGTCGTTAAAAATATCCGGACAGCGATACTAAGATTATCAAATGAATTCTATACGAACCATAAACAGCTGTGTCAATATTCACATAGGCTACAGTCCTGTCCCGCAAGATCTTCACGTATTGCTAATTGAGAAGAAAAATCAATACTGAGGAGACATCACTTTGCTAATTTATTTCTTCCAGAAGAAAGTTTAAATGTAATCGTTAGCTTCCGCTTAGGAGCGTCTATCAAAGTTCAAAATATCAGGGAAAAGCTAACAACCGGTAGAGCTTACCTCTACATACTCTGATGAGCCAATGAGACCAGATTCCTCGCCGCCCCAGCTGCAGAACTTGATTGTTCGGGCAGGACGCCAACCTGTAAATCCAAATCGAAATTGAAGTAGCAAAAATTAACAAGATATCGATGATGGGCATACCTCTTGTAAAAAGCAAAATATAGGACTTGCAAAGATTATCAATCCACGGCTTTAAATAAGGAAAATAGTCATCTTTTGATAAAACACTTAGCCGATAAATAAAGTTACAATGAATAGTTCCCTCCTATGGAAGTCGACGAAATATAGTCATAGGAAGGAATTTATGAGTCAAATTAAAAATACTAAGTGAAGTTTTCATTGCCATTAGATTCATATATGTTGGAAAAAACATTATTACCCTATTTTCCAGTATTTTGAAATTAACTTGGTTCGATACAAAGAAAGGGTGTTATATTTGTAGAACCCTACCTGTTTTTAGATACTCTCCAAAGACTCTGGCAAGTTCCAAAAGAACTGATCCGCCACTTGATGCATCAACCCCACCGAAGACCCAGGAATCACGATGATTGCCAACCATAACATAGCGATCTTTAAAGACATAACAATTAATGTTAATTACGCTAATAAAGGGGGAGGTTATGGAAGTAAACTTTGAGAGATAAATGAAAATTACTTTTAGAAACAAGCAGGAAGGATGATGGCTGTGGAAATCGTAGACATTTTTATATGACCCGAACCCATGGTCATATAGTTTCGATCACATTAATGAGAGTTAGAGGCAATGAACTGAAGAATACCTAATCACAGACAGCATACAAACCTGGCTCAGTTGCTCCTCGTATTGTTCCAATAACATTTGTTATCTTCAGTATATCACGGGTATTGTGCACTTCCAATTTGGCTTTCCTTGAAAACAGATTTAAACTGGATGAGAAGAAGACACGTCAAAAAATACAATCGGAAGAGATATCAAACTGACGTAAGACCTGGTAAGCTACAAGAGGTAAACATACAAAAAGGAGAGCAGGTCTATCAATACGACCTTTGAATATTTTGCAAACCAGGACACGAGAACTAGGATACATTACGGGATTTAAATTTGATCGTGTTATTTAGTGACAAAACCCCATGCTTGGGCTGGCATTTGTGACTTTTTTGCACCCTATCTCCTTAAGAATATTTTTACTTCAGGAGTTTCTTGTATAAATGCTTTCAATATAATTCGATTTTCTCTTATCTAAAAAGACATTCAACATAAATTTCCTGCAGAACTAGCTTTCAACAAACTACAGAATAGGCTTTAGTTGGAAGCTAAGCAAAAACCGATAAAAATAAACAGGACATCCTCGAAAGTGCTTGTATACCAGCAAGACTATACAAAGGAGCTGAGTAAATCTACCACTTACCAGCCAGCGTAGGATGAGTTGAATCCTGGTCCAACTTTATATGTGATACCCAAGCCTCCTGTCCAGTTTGTGAAACCAACTGGAGTTCCACCCATCTTACTGTTATTAATATGGATTTAATCAAAAATAGAATAGTACATAAAAAAAGGTTTCTCAAATTCTACACAACCACAAATCCTTCCTAAAAAAATTATCGTTTCTCTAGAAAACTCTACTGGAGTTTTTTTTAAACGATTTTTATGAAAACCTGTGTGTACGATAAGAGCAGTGTGATAGCAAGCTGAAAGAATCAAGAAAATTCAAAATATCCAGGAAATCTTAAAACAACATATGGAAACCAAATTCCATTATACCTTAGAAATTTCTCTGCATCTCTTGCAGAGATGGGATGGCAAGGTATCTTGGGTAATCCAGGAGCGGTGTCCATAGGCATCCGATAGGCATCATCTGTAGCAAAGGAAAAAATATAGAAATACTGGGGGGTCACAGACCAGGGGGCCCTTGGCTATAGGGACCCATAAATAATAACTCAGTTATAAAAGCTTTCTTAGCAATAATCCAGCCTCTGCATTATCACGAACTGTCATTAATAGAGACAATAATGCAAAAGTCTCTGAATGAAATAAGGTAGAGGCAGTTTGAGTCTTTGATTGCCTGAATGATAAAGATATTTTGTTAAAAATTTCTTATCTTTGTGGGCTTCGGCTAAAGAAGCTTAAAAGCATCTGATTGTAGCCAAAAAATTTGATTGCAACAGGGCAACATACAACAATATGTATATCATACAGATTTACACCATGGCATGTGTATCTGTTTGCAACAGTGAATTGGCTGTGATCGAATTTGGCTAACAAATTAAACGTTTTCCATTTTCTAAGACTTTTCGAATTTCTAAGAAATTTGCATCTTTATGCATTATGGTGTTAAGATATCAGTTGTGTTCAAATTATACCAATTAGCAAACAGAAAGAAATAGCCACCAGACAATGGCCTAGATAGGAACATTCATAGGAAGGGTGAGAAACTATCAAGCATTTATATTTTTTCATAAATTTTAACTTAATATAATAACATCGGAGCTGAAATCAATAAATCTTTTGATATTTCAGATATTTTTGTGTTTATGTAGCTTTGAATTCATTCCTATCAAAACATGGCAATAAGAAAAACATAGACAACTGTGTTAAATTTCTGACAAGTCCAGACGTTTTCCGACAGAATAGTAGTTTAGCTCTACAGGGGGCGGGGGGAGGGTTTGCACCCTCTGACCTCCCTCTATCTACACCACTGCCACTAGGGCAGTTTAGACACCATAGCAATTTTAGCAACCAAACTAGCCACCAAAGCAATTTTATCAACAGCCAATTTCAAAAATTCCCGAAGAGCCTTCCCCCTATCCCCTAGAAGCGTCTGCCTAAGGAATGCTTTCTATTTATCTTTCGTCCTGACACGGGGCCCATAAATCCTCTCCGCGGCCCTGCAAAGGACACAAGAATTCGATAAAAAAATTAAGCCAAGAGTCCTTTTTCTCCATTTGTATATTTGATCCGCATAGATAGAGTAGACATGAACTTGCTGAAACACATTTCGATCATAATTAAGGAAAGAATGAGCCAGGAAGGGACGTAAAATCTTTCAATTAAGAAAAAAGCTATCAATCTTTTGACGCATTGCATCGGACAGAACCTCCGCTTTGAGCATTAGTTTCAACGAATCCTTCAACGTTTTGAAATTCGTAAAGATAAATACAATAAAATAACGACGTAACTCCTACCACAGCCCATATTGTTAATCTTTCGATTCTACTCTTCTATTCTTTTTTTTACCGCTATTCCTCCTATTATTTTTACCTGATGAAATATTATGCTCGAAACGTTGTACTTATCGTGTACAAGGTCGTTATTTAATCGGATTAATTTTTGCTCATTGCTCGACGTAAAACACGCTCAACCACATTGATTATCAATTTGAAATTCGTGTCTCTGACCCATTGACAGGGATACAACTATACACAAAAAGAATCATTACCCGTCGAGGGCCATCCAGGGGTCAAGATGTCTCCATCTCCTAAACCAATGGAACCACGTTGAACTCCGTCTCTTGGCATCCACATGCTTTTTGGATACGTCTTATCTGCTGGGACTGGTCCATAGTTTTTCGGGTCGTTGTAAATGAAAATGCCAATAGCCCCATTCATTTGAGCATTGAAAACCTGGAATTCAATGATAGCATTGAAAAGACATCGTCTTAGACAAAAATGATACGGTGGAAATCATGTGAGACGTTTCTGAAGGAAAATTGTTTACTGCATGCATAGATTATCAGGAACGCTTACTTTCGTATTCGCTAATTGTTCCTCTTTTGTTTAATGAGACCTACATCTGGCGTCTCAGTCTCAGACAATGTATCAAACTTCGTTTATACACGGAAGAGGTGACAGTTACTGTACACAGTCATATAGTAGATCCCATTCCACTACATTACATCACACAGATAAAATCACTCTATCTGAGAATCGCAGTGTTTCTGCCTTATGCCAGCCTTTAAATTGAGACTTCAATTAATGTTTTTTCCAAAACCATATCAAATAACAAATATTGTCAGCTATCTTATTTCCATACCTTCGCTCCACGATATACTTTGCCATATCTCACGATGACAATCTTTCCAGTACAATTCACCTTGAAATGATCCTTCAGCATAGCAAAGTCTTCCTCGCGGCCATAATTTGCATAAACCAAATCCCCCTATGAAAATCAGTATTGAGATACCCTTTGAAGCAATATTATAAGAATCTAAAGATAATAAGATCATTATGACAATCTAAGGCACGTCATTTTTCAGACGTTTAGATGAGAAGATCACCTATCAAATATTCGTCACTACATGCTTATTTTCATCTCATGTACTCTCTCTTTTATAGGAAACATGTCTTTATTAAGAACATTCAGGCTCACAATCTTTTAAATATTTTGATAATTTCTGCAATTGTTATTTATAATATGTTATCTTCAATATTCAGAATTATAATTTGTGTTGAACCTTTATGTTAAATGTTATGGTCGAAGGGTGGCTACGTATTTCCATGCTCCAAGTGGCATTGTCAGGAAACCTACGTATGTTATGTGTAAACCTTTATGAGAATAAAAAAACCTTACAATTGATGAGAATATTGTAAGATTATTGCTCAGCCTCAGCTTGCATATTTGCGTCTCATTTTTTAACAGTTGCCTCTGAGGTCCTTTGAAAATCTCTTAAAATTATTTTAACTGTTCCCCTTAAACCATATAAGATTTGAAAGCAGTGCCTAATTTACTGTGGTCTTGTACTCTAATAGTGGTTTTGAAAATCCAAATTGTGGTCTTGAAATTAGGAATTAGTGGGAGGATTTTCTTGAAATTGAAACGAGGTTTTTCGAATCTTTATATTGAACCTTGCTTTGCCACTTAAATAGCTAAAGGATTCCCGGAATATTGTTTTCAGATTGACATAATGTCTGGAGTTGATCTAGCCAAATATAGCAGTCCATCATTTACTGATGAGCAAGTCAGTAATTTTATGAAAACACTGGAATAACATTAAGAAAGTCTGTAATTTTATGAAAACACTGGAATAACATTAAGAAAGTCTGTAATTTTATGAAAACACTGGAATAACATTAAGACAGCGTAATTTAACATTATTCTGTGAAAAGGCCACGGGCTATTTAATATTTACAAACTATTCTTTATCTGCCATGAGTCTGCCTCACTCCAATAATAAGCCTTGTAGCCTCCTTTGAGTTAATCTCAATATGGCCTATTGAATCTATCCTTGGAATGCTGAATGACTGCAGTAGTTCAGTTGTTATGAAACTTATTTAAATTCTATTTGACTATTTCCTTACATATTCAAAATGCTAAACTGGTTAAAAAAATTATTGACGAAAGTGAAGAAAAGAAAAGGCTTGTTTCTAGTATAAATGAGCCTGAGAAGAAAACTGGGAATAATTGTTTGTAAAGTGGATTTAATGTATTTTGTAAAGTTCATAAACACAATGCACGCCATTTTGTTTATCCTCACTTTCAATTTGTCTTTGTTCCGCATGCGTCGATATCAAACTATCCCAGGTTCGCCCTTGATTCCGTTTACACTACAAAGTTGACAGTTTCCAGTGTAAACGCATTAGGGCTCGACCCGGGTAACTGTTAACCTACGGCGAACCCAGGTTAGTTTGTGTAGTGTAAACAGGGCTTTAGTTGTGACTCTCTATGGGTTATGTTTATTAAAGAAACTTAAAAGTAAATGTAAATTTCATTCCTCCATGAGGTGTTTTTTTCACATCATATTCCAATCATTTTAGATCTCGGAAAAGCATTTTCTGGGCCCCCCTAGAGGGGGCTAAACATTTCTAGGCATAATTAGTGGTATTGTGAAAGTCCCTTAAATTAGGCACTGTTTGAAAGAATAAGAATACTTTAAGAATGTATTCAGGCTCAAACACAAATTTCTTAAAAATGTAGAGGCTTCTGATTGAATTGATAGATAAATTTTAGAGTTCTCATAAAAAATGAGTGTAACTGTTCTCTGTAATTGCAATGTGACGATAGACCATTTTGCTTCGTAAAACATGAACAACATTTAAGTTATAAGATCACATGTATCCTATGATGTATAATAAGATATTTTTGTAAGTTCAGATGTATTATATCATGCCCTTGCAGGTCATGTGATCCAAATTAAAAATTCTTAAGTTAGGTTTTGTGACATGATCACTTAAAAACTCCATATCAGCTAATGTTGTGACACAAACCGTTGCATTGCCAGCTAAACCAAAAGCGTTAAATGGCTGTAGGGCGTCTGAGGAATTTTCCGCTGGATCGAGGATATCTTCAATGTATTGGGTTTTAAAGTTTGTCGTATTGGTATCAGTAATAATGTAACCATAGTTAGGCCGATCTTTACGAGGGTACGACAACAGGACATTATAATGCTGCTTTTCAACATCAAAGCTGTAGGACTTGAATCTTCTCGCAATTTCATCTGCAAGCTCGTTATTTCTTGGAGAGGCAGCAACGTGAGGCTTCGCGGACAAATATCTGGAAAGCAGGAGAAGTCATTCAAAAACAGTTCAAAATTTACAAACCAAAAATATTACAGTACGTTAAAGATGATGATATGCTTACTAAAATGAAAACAGTATAATAATATAATGATTGTGTTTGCAAAAGCAACATAGAAATTTATAAGCTAAATAGATACATGTCAGGATAATGTTAGGTTAAAGAGGTTTTATCGGTGTAGTTTTGTTTTTCGATTGTGGTGAGCATGAACAGTTGTACTGACCAGTCTTTTTTTTAAGGCGGCAGAGAACAAAGTTAAGGGTTAGACCGCGGCTTATCGTTTGGGGTCGCTGTTGGCATGAAAATACTTCCCCGGGCTTCTCCATTGAAAATCAAATGATTGATTCGTTCGCAAAATTGGCACAAAGAGTCGTCATTGATTCGTCAATAAAATAAAATTGAGACATAAGAAGCAAATATTCAGTGGAGTGGACTAGTAATTCCATAAATAGGCCGTAAGATTCAAAATCATATTATTATCAAAACATTATAATGTCATCGATTTTGTGGGTAGACGAAACTCAAACTCAAACTTAAACTCAAACTCAAACTCAAACTTGAAATCTTTCTCAGCAAGCAAACAAATTAATTACAATATACTGATTTAAAATACAATTACTAGAAATTTTAAATTAGAACAATTAACTGCATGAAACATTTTTAACTGCATGAATACAAAATATAAATGAATACAAATGTAAGGCCCACTATGTGTTTTACCAAATGGAAATATGAAGATAAAGTTAGCGTACCTCATGTTTGCGTCAATTTTCGACGCATCTATCTTCTTGACAATCGTATCCCAGTCTTTCTGTCTTTGCGCCATGGATCTCCCTGCACTGCTCACTGATGGCGCGGAACATTTTGGGGTGTATGTAGCTCTTCGCACAAGATACCCCACAACAAACGACACTACAAATGATAATGTCCCTACAACGAGCACAATGACCGTTTTTCTTGTAACCATGTTGAAACTTCACTCGAATCTCAACTGCTGTCACGCAAAACTTCCGCTCTTGACTTCGGGCAGTGCGATCTATTTATGCAGCGGTGAAGCATCGTTTTAATCACAGTTAATTCTAGCTGAACCAGGTTTAAACAACTTCATTTGTCGGACAAGCTTTTAACTACTGACTCGATGTCAATTGGAGCTTAAAGCCAACAACTACAGTCCTTATCAATTATTATGAAAATGAATGTTTATTCGGAAATGCAAAACACTAGACTCGTTCATTCTTTTGTAGCAGAGAACCGCTTTATCTATCTAAACAACTCCACATTTTTGAACTTATTCCTCGTTGAAAAGGCTCGGGAACTAGATTTCATTCGATTTTCAAGTTACTAGAAGAAGCATAGAAACAATTAAGGTTAAAGAAAACAACTATGGCGAGTGTAACGTTTTAGGATTTGCATTCTTCAGTAAATATTATTATTATCTCCGATAGCTCAGCGGTAGAGCACTTGACGTACAAAGTCAAGGGGCGTGAGTTCGAGCCTCGCTCGGGTTGGTTATTTTCCCACACTCTCTACTAATTATTGTTATTATGTTAAGCTAAATGTTTTGATTATGTTGCGTGTTAGGCTGCGTTTACACGATACTGGATTCATTTCATATCGGATTCGCTGCACCGTATCGGATTGGTTCCATACCAGACAGGGCTCCTGTTTACACGACAGTACTCTAAGGTCCTTAAAAGAAGGGGGGGACGCTTACAAATTTTTTGATTTTTTTCTGACCCCCCGGAGCTTATTTGGACCCCCCGTTTATTAATTTTTATATGCAGTCATTCATATCCCTTATTTCATTTGTCCTTTGATCTTGCAGGTGTTAAATTTCTGTAAAGTTTTTTCTTAAATGAAGAGGTTGCACTGTACAAAAGTTTTAACATAGAAAAGTAGTGACATCCTAAAAAACTTTACATAGGCCTGACTGATGTACACAATGATGATTAGCCTGCTCATTTTAGTAACACAACAATACATTATTACATGGTGATAATTGTCATTTTGCTATCGATTGTATTCGTAAAAAAATCTCTTTGACCCCAAAAAAGAATCATAGCGTGATTTTTCAGATTTTTCACATTTCCGACCTTCCCCACTAACTAAGGCCCCCCGCTTATTTATTTTCTGAAAAATTTCTGACCCCCCCCCCCCCAACTATCAAGACCCCCCTTCTATTAAGGACCTTAGAGTAGTTACTCCGCACTGCGGGGTGCATTTGTAGTGACCCTGCCTAGGCCTATTTTCCATCCTACGCCATACACTCGTTTCTGCCTATTCAACACATTCCACTTAACACGCAAGACATTTCCCAACAGGCAATTACGACATCATCATCATTAATCACCATGACGATCATCAGCATCAAAACACTGCTGTTCCCACATGACATTTCCTCTCCTTTGATCATCTGTCGTCACCTTGCCTCTCCCAACCTATGTATTGTTTTCCTTACATCATTAGTGTTAATTTTAGATATTCATTTCTGTATATAAGCATGTTAATTTTTATGTAAGTCAGTCAGTTCAGTTCACATCAGAGTTACACAGGCAACACACTCTCTCTCTCTCACTGGCTCCGTGTTCTCTGCACGTAAAATAAGACTCGCTAGGTTTGGAAATGACACGATAGTCGATGGATGGAATTATTAGTGAACGAATTAGTGTTTACATTGATCGCCGTTCCGATGTACACTAAACATTCTTTTGTTTCGGGGCCTCTGCGTTGGTCTCTGAGCCGCGCCAAAAAATGACCTGCCACGAGAGCACTGGATGTGAGTCACTGAAACAGAAAAATGGCGGGAGCAGGGAAGAAAGTTAAGGAAAAATTTTTTTCTGGACTGAGCAAGAAATTGAGCTGCTGCTAGAGACTATGAGATCGCATGCAGCGAGTTCTCAATTCGAGGGGAAAGAATGGGGGAGTGTGAAGTCTTCTTAAAGATAAGGAATCTCTTGAAAAAAGATCCATGAGGTGGCTACTTATCTGAAAAATGTGTGCAAGACCGACCACTGTAGTAAAGAAAAATTTCTCTTTATCAGCATCCATCTTGTTTTCTTAATGAAACCACAATTTGTTGAAAAACGCGCCAAACGCGGGGTTGAGGTCACAGAGGTTGTAACTGAGGTTGCGGAGCAAGTTGATACCGGATCCGATCGTTTACACGAGCACTTTACCCAATCCGATACATATCGGATTGGTTTCATACCACTTTCGTGACCGGATATGAAGTGAATCCGGTATCGTGTAGTTCACACTTTTGGCGCGCAAAACATAAGTTGGTTGTAACAACACTAACAGCATTAGACTTATCAGGCCCCTTCCCGCCCCAAAATTAATCTTGATTAATTTACCAAATTATCTTTCGAATGATATGCCGATTTTGATATTGTTTAAAGGGTGTTCAGCCGCTTAATAGCTTGTTCTTAGTGTGTTCTTGTGGTGTTCAGACTGTTCTTGGAGTGTTCAGTCTTTTAGAATCGACGCAAGAAATTCCTAGTCCTACAAATTAAGCTACCAAAAAATGTTCAAGATCGATGTGTTCTTAAAGAATAAGGGTTTTGCTGGCAAGATAGTGATCATAAGAGAAATATTTATATTTGTTAAACCGTATCATTACTTCAAGTATTGTAAGCTGTAAGGACCCTATTTAAGATTAAAACTTAGAGAAATTTAAGAAAAGTTAATCATTTTTATACATAGTAAAAAGCTAAAAAGTCCTTCGACATTTAAATTTATGGTTTCTTTCTCTAAAATCCTCAAATAGGTAAAAAGCAACTAAAATCCTTCCAGATGTTTTTCAAGTTCATGCTTAAAAACAACGATGGAGTTGAAGCTTCGAATGTCAACTGGTATTTCGTTAAAACAAGATGGGCCTTTGAACCATGTGATCCAAACCAAGAAGGACTTTTTTTCGGCTTCTCTCCTGACCCTTGGAACACGCAATGTAGTTTTGTTGCTCCTTGTATCGTAATTGTGGCTAACTATTTCGCCATAGGATGCTAACTTTTCAACTATAGGTACTTGCAAACACCTAAACATCAGCAGATCTACCTTAAATTTCTTATGGTTTAATATGGTCATCAATCCACTTTCTTGATAGCACTGAGGACGCCGATGAATGATTTTCAGGGCTCTTTTTTGAAAGTTTTCGAATATTTTGCCAGTTGTGACAGAGATCTTTAACATTGCTGTTTAGCATTTTAGGCAACACAATTGCTTTGCATATGGATTCAGCTGCATGACCATTTAGCGACTGTTTTGTTCTTTTCAATCCTTAATTCGTGCTGCAGCACTTTTTGAGATCACTTGTAAATGCATTCATATTCAGGCGAGGGTCCGAAAGCATTACAAGATACTTGCAACCACTCACAAAGTGGTAATATGAAGTGATCATTTATCCAGATCTTTAAATCGTTTTTAGAGTGTAGTTTTTTGGCAGTGCCGAAAAGCATGGCTTCTGTTTTACCTCTAGATTTATGATAGGCCTGTTGCTCTATAAATATCTTGCAATGTTTGCCATATCAATTGTCAGAGCTTCTTCCATCCGACCGATGTTTCTATTAGACACGTAAATGGCTGTGTCATCAACATACACTTGGATGTTACATTCTTTTACAATTCTTGCTAAATCATTAATATGAATAAGGAACAATAGAGGCTCCAAAATTGAACCCTGAAGTACTCCACAGGCGAGAAAATGGAATAGCCTATGCATCATTTACGGAAATTACCTCTTTTGCGTTAAGAAACTTTCTGGTTGTCTGAAAAAGGTTCATAAGGTTCCTTGATCGTAATAATGAAATGTTTAACACAAAAAGCAATTTTTTGTAAATGATGCCTATTCCATTTCCCGCCCTTTTTATCGTTCACGAATTGCGTCAGCTTTCAAAAGGCCGTAGCAGTGAACATCAGTGGACGTGAGCTTCTCATCGATCCTCAAGTCTTTAAAATTAATATAGAAAGTACTTGAGTGCAAAAGAAACTGTACAATTTCGCAATTCTTTGAGAAGGAAGGGCTGAAATTTCTCTTAGTGGAAATTAGCGTTTTATTCCGTCAGTCACACAAGCCTCAATGCTGACATGTAAAGATCAGAACAGTAATTTACAAAGGTGAGTTCATATTTGATAATTGTGTCGATTAAACGCTTTTTAAGGTTGAAAAACTGTGATAATTCTGTATCCCCCCCCCCCTTATTATTAAAAGGGTTTGGAAGGGACAATTCCAAACCTTCGTAAAAAATTATCGCGGAAAAATTTTTAATGACTGCAACGGTATTTTTTTATAAATTTATCAAATAATAAGTTTTTCAAAAATAATTTTGGTTATCTTTTACTGCATCGTACACGTTTATTTTTTGTGGGTAATTGTAAAAACGTGCAAAATAGACCTAAATCTAGCTGCGAGGTACGTTTGTTGTCATATTCTTGAGTTCTGATAGGTTAACTGGCTATGGAGAATTTTGGTCGCTTAGCCAATCAAAGATTTGGAACCTATGCTTTCGAATGCATATGTAATTACTGCATCTTGAGACTTGAGAACCTGATTCCGCTTAGGCAGGATTTGAAAACAAAGTCTGGCAAATATTGCGTGGCATGTTTGATAATACTAAATCAATCAAGGACTCCGAACTTTCGTCGATCCTCGTTGAGGTAGTGACTTGTTGATGGAAACCAAAATTTGCAATTATGGATTTTAACCTCGTTTGGTAAACTATGCCTAATTTTGGACGGGGACGTGCCATTTTGGTTCAAATTTTGGACCCATAATTCCGCAAATGTCTGAATAAAATGTGTCACATAATTCCGCAAACATGATCAAAACTATAACCATAATTCGGCAGAGCAAATGAAATTTTTAAAGCACATAAAAGTCATCAATCAAATTTTGCATGTCCTATGCCCCAAAATCTCAATATTACACATATTTCACACTTTCATTTCTAACTGGACATTCATTTTGTTAATGCTAAATCTCCCTTCTAATAATTTTGCAATACTTTTTCCCAAAATGGTACCCATAATTCTGCATGTTTCTTCAAATGGTACCCATAGTTCCGCACAAATTTCAAAAACTGATACCGATAATTCCCTACTTTTCAGAAAAAAGGTACCTCTAAATAATGGCACGTCCCCGTACCTTCAAACATGTTAAGGTACCCCCCTCCCCCCATCCCACGGTTTTAACGACTACCCCGAGAGTAAACGGGGCCTTATATTCGCTTTACTGTAATCACAATCGTAGTTCCCTAGCAACAAAGTTTCTTTGTTCTCGGAACAGACATTAAAAAGCATTTTCTCGAATCCGTCCCTGATACTTCAGGAAGATAGCCCATGTTGTCCAGTGGACGGTGTAAAATCCCAACCAAAATGGGTTTTGAATTTGTTAGCAGTATTTCTGACCTTAATTAAAACAGAAATAAACGTCTGGATTGATATCAATTCGCAGAAAATGTAGAAATTTTTACTTGTAACAAACTACCCATCCCTTATGTAGCCTTATTTGATCAATGTTCTCAGAAAAACGCATAGATAACTTTCGCGGTTAATTATATAGAGCATCTGCCACTAGAGTTCTGCCCAAATGTACCACAGTAAAAACCAAACTCTAGAAGACTAATCATAGAGGAAACGTTTTTCCGAGGCTTTTTCATATATGCGAGCGTACATGACTCGCAACTGAGCACTTGCATATAACAGCTCCAGAAGATAGGTCTTGTTGCATGTTTATGACGTGCAGTAGCTAAATGCGACGAATGCAACACATGCAACCAGGATATGAGTCACATGAGTTCTAGAAATGACGTGCAGAGTCAACATGATAGGATACGCAGTACAGATGCAAAATGAATGCCACAATGCAGTGTTTTGCTGTCGTCAAGGCGTCACAAGAAGCTGAACCTGTTAAGGAATTTGGCACGTAAAACTTGCATGAAATATTAAGTAAAGATCTGAATCGTTTAGCACCCCCGTTTTCGTTCAAACGTGACACGCATTATAATAACAATTGCCCAAGTTTCCGGCCTTGTGCTTATGACCAGAAGCAACAGATATGGTAACATGGAAACCAAAGAGCCACAAGCGTCGGCGGGTTCCACACAACAGACACAATCAACATGACTGGTACAAACACAGGGAAACCAGGTTTTAGTGTTGTGCAGTGAAGTTCTAAAGATCCTTCTCAGGAACAAAACACGTATATTTCGCGAATGATAAGAAATGAATTCAAAAATATACTCTAAAACGGACACACTTGAACAATACATGCTGCGATAGGGAAAAGCTTTAACAAAACATACACTAATCATTCTTTTCTGACCGAAGTATATCTTGATCCTGAGATAGAGTGGTGTCAGTGTTTAGAGATTCTTCAGTTTGCTCATTACTTTCAACTTCATCAATAAAGGTTTCTTCATCTTTGACTACCTGAGTCTTTTGCTGTGAAAGGAAATTACAACAATTAAATTTGAAATATGTTGAAGAAAATTATCACCATTCAGTTAATATCTAACGAAATACTTTTATTCACAATTAACTGAAAGGCAACCAACAGATACTAAAGCTCCTTAAGCCATCTGTGAATCAAAATTGGCCATTAAATAAGCGTGACACCACTCACATGCTTATTCACTGATTGGTCAAAGGTTCATTGAGAGATGGCTTAAGCAGAAACTGAACTGGTCCCACGGTCAACAACCCACGGTCAACAACCAGGAGGAAAACCAAAGAAAAATAGAAACTAAAATGCCACAAGTTTTTCACATCTTTAGCCTGTTGTCTGGAAGAACGAAAAAGACTTCTCTGGGCTCAGCTGTTTACCATGAAAGAAAAAGACAAAATCATAAAAACACGCGTGAAATCATATAACCAAAGGTAAAATGAAATATAAAAAAAACCCAACGGCGTATAATTATCAAAGCAAAAACTGAATTTCAAGGTAAAGGAAGAAAAAAATGAAATTAAAAATGATTAAAAAATGATTGGATGTTTACAAGTTGGTTCAAAACAGAACGCAACAAAGCTGATAAGTCTTCTGGAGGAAACCTGTAAGGCTATTATTATTAAAGCAGATCAGCGTGAAATTTAAAAACAATTTACAAATATTAGTTATCTTTTTTATCTAAAAATTGTAAAAAAGACAATTTTTTATCTTAAAAAAAGTTTTCATGGCAAAAACTAACAAAATACTGATATCAAAAATAGAATTTGGAAATTCGGAAAACAATTTGGTTCGATTTGGAAAAATGTTATAACTTGCCTGTTTAAGCAGACTAACGTCAAAGGGAACCTCTCGCCCTGACGCTGTTAAAAAGTTTGCAAGCTTTGTTAAGAAATAAGTTGTCATTGCTGAATCTGTTTCTCGCTTCTCTTCATACAGCTTTAATGCTGAATCAGCGTCATTTGAAGCAACTAGAAGTGAAATGACAGACTGTTAGGAAGGTGAAGATGTTTTACCTTTGAGAATTCAATCAAATGAAAAACCACAATTTTTTTGTTAAGCAACTAAAGGAGTTAACAAGATAAAGAACAACAAATGTTTTTCAAAAAAGAATATGATATCCACTGAATGAAGAGAAACATTTTCGTCTCAAAACAAAAAAAGCATAAACATCACCTTATAGCTGCAGGGTCTAAAATGGTTTTAGGGCTTTATTGTAATAAATACATACATACATACATCAGAAACTGCAAAATCACTAGAAGCAACATATACTTTGATATTAATGATTCTTCTTGCTATTTGTCTCCTGTTCTAGGATGCTAAGACTTCTCTTAACTCAAGCAAGCAATTTCATGTAAACAACTGTCTCTCCTATTTAACCTTTCTACTGATTGTTTTCATTCATATTAAATTTTCACAGACTTTCACTCCACATATAGGCAGTGCTGTTAAAATTTCATTTATTTAACAAAGGAAATCATAAATACTCAATTGCCTCAAATACATTGGAAACAGCATAAATTGACATCTCAGATTTTAGCAAACAATACGACACTTTTAGTTCTGTTGAAACGAAATCTTGTTCAACTCAAATGGATTTTGGTTAATTTAAATATTCCATTGAAATGTTGAAAAAGGCTTACTGTATGAATTCAAAATGGCAAGGTCCATCAAAAAGTAATTGAGACTGTTTTCCTTCAAGAAATTCTTCACTTTCAGGAGAAATTCAATCTGTGTAAGAGAATATTTCAGTAAATAAAGGAAATTAAAAAATCCTCTCATAGATTAAAGGTGATGATACTTGCAAAAGCACATATCGTTCAAATTATTCGTTCAAAAATATTGTTCACGTGTACAAAATGCGAATAATTTCCTAAGGTAACCTGGAAGACATTCAACCAAGCTTTGACGTGTATGCCTGGCTACTTCTGATCAGCCCTCATCAGCGGGCTTAGTGTTACATGAATGTAGATCTGTGTCTATCAAATATAACTTGCCGCATTATAAGTATTTAAAGTTTAACCTGGTATGACAACATAACAAGCTAGTTCAGCTTTCTACCTTTTGCTGTCCTTTAGTACTGTAGTATTTTCGAAATTTCAATTACAAAACAAAAGACCATGTCGTATTGAGTAGATCTAATTCTGAAAAAACTGGAAACATGGCCACATATGGGGAAGCCTCCGCTTTGATAAGTCGAAATATATTTACAAAGTACGAGTAATTTAAAAGTTTTTTAAAAGGGAATAAATATTACCAAGAAAGGCTTATTGTAAATCACGACTTATATCATTATGATAGTTTCAGTCTCCTGTTCTGTTTAGAAAAAAATGAGACAATGAAGAGAAGCATGGTAGAAATAGATAATTTCAAACAAAACTCACATCTCTGTATGTTCCTCCTAGAGCAGCCATGATTAGTCTCTGAGTTAAACGAAAATCAACCTAAAAATAGAGACAAGATGCTTGCTTATATAAAAACATGGAAGGTTAATGAAAGGAAAGAACGCGGAGAAAACACAAAAGCCTACACAGAATGGCATAACATGAAAAAAAATGAAAGTGTGTAGCTCTCCCAAGACCAATGGGCGAATATTCTCAGTCACTTCTTTGAGCAAACAACAACAAAATGATTGGTTTGGGTATAGTAACCGAAATTCCAATTAAGAAATATTTAAGGCTTCACATTACAAATCATAAATAAGGCTTAACGATTTAATTAGAAATTCAAAAGAGTAAAAACTAAAAATAATAACGCAAAGAAAATGCCAAGGTGTAACCCGAGTCATAATAAAAATAGCCGTTTGCATTAGATGCTTTATGCTTATTTCCTTTTTCCATTATTTTGAACTCATTAACATCTTCGTCAAAAGTATATTGCAGAAACATTGCAAGATGTTTTTATGTTTTTATACAACCTATTTAAAGTTGAAATAGGAGCACAAACCTTGTTTACAATGTCTTTAGCAGCAGTAAAATTATTGTCTTTCAGATAACTCATTAATAGAACATGTTTTAGTCTTTGCTCCGCCCATTCATCGATATTTCTTTTTCGAACCAAAGCAATGGCTGTAAAAAGTCAGAAAGAAAAGCCTTAGAAAGCATGAAAACTGCTTACATCATGTACCAAAAGCAACCACATGCTTACATCATAATCTATTTAACATGGCGAAATATAAAAGGCAGGTAGATTAAGTGTATTAGGGCTTCGTCACCTCTTTCACAACTTTCTACATCAGTTCTTTCAAAAAAGTCAGTGACAAGACTCAGTAGAATGTTTGTGCTTGGAAGCCGTTCTACATCTTGAATTTCTTCTACAACTTCCAAAGCTTTGTGAGGCTCATTTCTGTGACGAAAGCGAAGATCTTCAATTAATAAATTTCAAATAAATAAATTGAGTTGATAATTTAGCTGGAAAGTCATCATGATAAATATATTTATTGAGTTAGATACATCGATATCATAAATGGGAGGGTCCAAAGCGTCTTCAGTCTGGGGAATCGTTACTAAAAATATACTTTAAAAAGTATCAAAAAGTAGGTGAAAATGCGTCACCTTCGAAGAAACGTCTTGACAACTTCAGAATACGTGATGCGATTTGGGGTAAGACCAAAATCCTTTAGTTCTTTGACCAGTTCAAGAACGCGATCAATATTTCCTAAAAAGTGATCAAAAATCAGCAAGGATCAACTATATAGATAAATATCAACTATATAGATAAAAATAAAATGTCGACAAATAAAAACCAAAGTATCTTTTGGTGGTACAAAACTTGTAAATAGCTTTGAAAAAAGCAAACATTTAGTAAACTAAAGCTTTTCGTCTGACACTCTTCAGAGTTTAAAACGTCAGAACATAGATCGAAAACTCTACGCTAAGAAATATATATACCCAGTTGTGGATCGAAATAGGCCAATCAGAAACACGAGCACATGACTGTAAAGGTTGACCTGCGATTCTGCTATCGGGCAGCATTTGCTAGAAAACCCAGTTTGTGCAAAAAACTATCATGGCGACATGTTTCGGATTATTGGTAAAGCCCGATCGTCGTTCCACCTAGCAGTTTTAGAATCTATCTACATAAGCACGAAAAAACCGCTACTGTGTAGACAAAAGGAGTTCGTTTTCACCTTAGGACTCCATTGGTAACATTCTAATAGGCAAGCGGCACTGATTGGTCAACCTTTACAGTCATGTGCTAGTGTTTCTGATTGGCCTATTTCGATCCACAACTGGGTATATATATTTCTTAGCGTAGAGTTTTCGATCTATGTTCTGACGTTTTAAACTCTGAAGAGTGTCAGACGAAAAGCTTTAGTTTACTAAATGTTTGCTTTTTTCAAAGCTATTTAAAAACCAAAGTCTAAAGATTTACTGATCGTCTGTTCATGATGATGCTGTATCATTCTTTCTTGCTCTGCCTAGCAAGCTCTACCCTGTAAGTGTAAACTGACAAACTGCATAAGATGCTGTTTGAAAGAAGTATTAAAACATTGAGATATACTTTATTGAGAATTATCTAGTCCGATGGACTCAAATTAAAACAACAGAAAAAAGCTAAAAACATAAATAAAGATTACCCATTTGTTTGTGACAGCCAATAAGTTGATTAAACGTAAATAGAGAAATTAAGTTCTTGTTGCTTGAATCCTTCATTTCCTGGAAAATTTTCTCAGCCTCTGAAAAAAGACAATGCGGCTTTGATTTAGATCACTGGCTGAAAATACTCTTTAACTCTTTGCAACACTTAATATAAAGACAATTAGTTTCACCAAGGACTATAGAGAAAATTGGCGAAAAACCAAAAAGTAAGTTTAAAGAGGTTAAAACCAACCCTCAGGCTTTCCTTGTTTGGCAAACATCCTGATATATTCATTGTACACAGAATACTTTCTATATTCAACACCAAGTCCAAACAATCTAAAAAACAAAATATCGTCAAACTCAAAAAGACTTACATCGGCAAGGTAGAGATATTCACAATATTCACGCAAATTTAAAAATATTCTTTTTATAACATTAGGTATTCTAAAGACAAATTTTTAGCTAGAACATACTCGCAGGTCAAGCCTTCTTGGTGTTTCCAATACTTACTTGACAAGAAAAAATCTTTCCTTGAACATTACAAAAATACTTTTTGCAAATTAAAGACTGTCGTAGTTAAATACTGTTAAGCAGACAATATTAAGTCTACATATTAATCGTCACATTTATCAGGCTCTTAGCAGTCTTACTATTCACAAAGTATTCTTAACAAGAAAATTTATTGTTATCTGATAAGAAGGCCAATAAAAACTATGTTCTAAGAGAAAAACTAATTGGTGCCAAATTTACTTACTTTTTTACTTCCTCCGCCTCTTCGTATTTGCCAACACTGGTGTAGGCTACTAAGGTCTGTGAAACAGACAATCCAAGTGGTCTGCAATGAGAGAAACATATGCAAATCTATTTACCAATACAATCTATTAGAAAATTGTCTTTTTAGGACTTGGTCTACGGCAATAGCTATTATTGGCTGCCCCTCCTGCCTTCTAGAAATTGTAAGCCTAATGCTGCTTTTCGCTGTTGCCCGCCCCCCACAAATGTTCCTTCTCTCGGCCCCGTTATTGCATTCTTGATACACTTATGGGTAGCTCCAACCAGAATTTAAGGCAGTACCACCCCACCCTCTGATAACTGTAATAAAAACTGCCAAACCTGTAATTGATATACTTGCGAAAGTACTTTCCCGGATGGTCGATAAGTGGCCTCGCACTAACGATCTCATGCAAAGGAGACAAAAATCCTAACCACGATGAAAACATCTTAAATCAAGCTGCATAGAGAACGATAACAAAACTACTAACCGGTAGTTATGCTCTCGCATTTCTTCATACAATGAAATAACTTTCTTTGCATACTGAGGAACAAAGCAGTAAGAATTAATCAACATCTACTTATACTTGCGAAAGTACTTTGTAAATTTACCATTTGTAAAAATAAGTTTTAATAAAAGAAAACGTATGTGAGTTTTAAAACCAACGTTGTTCTAATTTCTTTGATTCTGATAATCTGGAAATTCTCGGGAACATAATGACAAAAAATCTGCTAGTCGCTCGTTTCCTTGAAACATTTGAAACAAGTTCTCTCCCGAAAAAGCAATCCTCTATCAATGTCTCCTTGTTCAATAAACGCCCATGGGCTGCCTAACCACAGGAAGTAAGTGGATAATGCAATTAAAGTGGTAAAGGATAAACAAAGATAAAATGTAAAATGTATTGTCGTGTGTTAAAATTAATTTACCTGAAAATTTGGTTCATCTGATGATTTCCCTTTGCCATCGTCTTTTCCGTACGCAATAAGCAACGCGTTATACTGAGCTTCGGTGGGCTCTTGTTTGCCCTGAAACAGACACACTTACAAATTAAAGGTAATAAAAAGAAAGCAAGAAACTTTCGAAGAGCCTTCTCTCCGTCACATTAATACTTGTACAATCCAAAGGCACATGGCACTCCGTTCACTGGCAAAACTCACAGGCAAGCACATTATACAAATAAACATTCAGAGTTATAGAAGCAAAGCTTGATGAACAATATTCCACAAAATTTTAACTTTCTTATTCTTGCAGGAACATTTTAGTAAGGACATGTTGTTTCCCTGAACAAAAATGTTTTATTCATGACTAAATGCTTTTTTATTCCAGGAAAAGTTAACTTGCATTAACACTCAACGAATATTCAAATTGGTCTGTTCAAATATATACTTTCTCAATTAGGAAATTTTTCTGCATACATACTTTCGCCATTAAATAATGCTTCTGTATATATACATTTAACAATTAACAAAGATAACTACCCTTTCATAATAGTATTGATAACGCACCTTTAACTTGTCGTAGCAAAATTGAGCTGCTGCACTATTGCCAATTAATGATGACATCTACAAAAAAATTTATTCTTAAGAACGCATGAAAACATGTCTTAAAGGTTAAACTCTCTGAGTTGCTTGGTCGTGACGTCATTTTTAATGGAGAAAAAGACACATTAGTAGCAGTATAATTTCAGGTGGCTGGAGCATCATGCCTGCAAAGACTGGTGGCCGACAAAGAGTAATAAAAAAAGAATGTTATATGTCTCAAATATGACGGCAAGATTAGCGATGTTTTCCATACATCTCCTAAATCCTAAATCTTTTAAGTACAACTACCTATATAGAGGTGCGAAAGCTTCTAGAAACCTACCTTCAGCATGATGAAATACTGTGCCTCGTTTGGTTCAATACCCTGTGCTTTCATAATATTCACCACCTTTGAATGGAAATGGTTGCGCATTTTCAATGAGATCATTTTAGCGAAGATAAAATATTTATTAGGAATAATATATACTTCAATATATTTTCAAACAAGGAATAATATACTTAATACAGCGCAGCCTCAACTTTACCGGACACATTATAATAACACCCCCCCCCCAAATGGACAAATACTTCAGCCGAAAAATTCTTCACACCGCTCAAGATGCCATGCAAAAGAACCTGTCATGTTTCCGCTTCTAATTTCGGTTTTCCGTGCTATTTGCAAAAGAATCTGAAGGGAAAGGACACCTCATTTCAACAGAAAGTAACTCTGATCCGCCGCTTTGTAAATTTCATTGTAAATATGGTAAACATATAAAGATGTGTACTAATTGTTACTTTTCATCTACACCAGAATCATTATCGAGCGTCCTATTCTAGATGAATATTGAAAAAGGACTGCTAAAATAAAACAGACACAGAGTCGCTTACAGTTACCTTTGATTCGCAGTATTCTCAAATTTTACAATGAAAAACATAGAAGAAAACGGCAACCAAAACTTGCCTAAAACAGCCTACCAAAGTCTCCTCGGTGACGTTTCTGGGGGCAATGGGAGGGGCTACTGGGATGCCAAAATTAAAAATCTTGAGAATAAAGTTTGATTAGGTGTGAATTTTTACACTCAAACAAATAAACCTAAACCTAAACGAATGCTGATCTTACCTCAAAGAATTCATCCCTCATTGAATTTTTGAAGAAGGTATTGAGCAGTACTGTGTAGCAGTATGTATTCAGTCCTCTCACCGCATTCTACAAAGAACCAGTCTAATGTTATCATCCAAAACCAAATCACTCTTCCAGTTACAAATGCCAGAATAACTACGAAAGTGAAACTCTAAATACACGTGAAAAATAGAACAACTGTGTGACATACCCCTTTAATCAGAGCCTGAAATATTCTGTAGGCATCTTTGGCTTTCTCTTCATCATCAACATTGAATTGCTCGAGAATCTTCGACATTACCCAGCCTGCATTTGGATAAAAATTGATCTCAGATCTCCAAACCTTTGTTAGCCCTTTTGGCTCTACAGGTTTTGTAAAGAGTATGCATACAAACAAGATAAAATAAGGAACTCAGATATTCTAACTAAAACCAGGAAACCGTACTAAAACATGATAAAAATGTAAAAGCAACGGCTCATTCGCTTTGGCAAGGCTTGCCCTTGTCAAGGGTGGTCTTGTTTCGAATAACAAAGTTCGTTCCGCCGAAAATCGGGATGCGAAAAGGGAGGTAAATCGAGGGGTTTAAGTTAGACTATATTACTTCCTTATTTTATCTTGATACAAATAAAGTAGAAAAGGCATAGTGTCATTTCTATTTCGAAAATATCTTGTGCCCACTCTTTCTAGCCGGATGGCCAGCGAAACTTATCTTCACTTAAATCCAAATGATGGAGTAACTTTGAGGTTTATTTGTGAGAAATGACTGTCAAAAAGCCACTTACCAAGTCTGTACAGGTTCTTCTGATCAAGAGCTATTATAGCCTGTCGAGAAAAAAACAGGGGTTTGTGTAGCTTAAAATAAGTCTAAAAAAGAAAACAATATAAAAGTTACAGAAAAGCAAATCTTGTAAAATAACAAACAGATACTTACCTTAGGAGTTTCCTCGGCATCAAATGTCCTGAAATAGAAAAACAGATTACATCAAGTCCTGAACGCAAAAATTAAAAACTTAGCCTAAAGCTATATCGCAATGATAGCTATTGCAATAACAAGATAATACTCACTGCACCAAAAAATATCAAGGCAGTATTGAGAAGTTGAAAATTTCAAATTTTTCGTCTTTTCTTACCTAATTAAGAATTCAGTTACTTTTTCTACTCCTTCCTTCGTCCCCACCATTCCAATCTGGATTCTTGGCACTGGAAATAAATAAAATCTATGAATGACAAAAATTACATGAAATAAGCAGCAGGGTTTGGATATAACAGTGGAGGGTGTTTAAAAGCAAAGGAAAAACATTTCGAATCATAACGAGCATCGTGGTCAGAACAGTGCTTTTGTTCGTAAAAAAAAGTGCCTTATGCTTCTAAAAACAGTGAGTAGATAGTCAAACTTATGCATTTAGAAAACTTTCTAGAGAGTATAGTACGTAAAATAGATGTGACTAAACAATGTAGTTCAGCAAAAAAATGAAAAAATACAATAATAAAAATGAGCTTGGTTTTTGCTTTTTGTATGATGAATATGGACGATGAATATGGACGATGAATATGGATGATAAATATGGATGATAAATATGGATGATAAATATGGACGATGAGTCTCTACAGTGAATATGTACTATGAATATGCGAAATTGTCTACTTACGAA
Organism: Rhopilema esculentum; assembly: GCF_013076305.1. Next base: position 6,595,246 of record NW_027019302.1, on the reverse strand, counting down.
TGTCAATAAAAGCTTGGATGCTGTTTCCGTTAAAAACAACGTCAAGACTCTCCGTAGCTGCCTTCCAAGACAATCTAACTTTTTTGGCCTAATACAAACCAAAGGAAGCGCCTTTTAAGGTGCGTCCAAGCAAGAAAGAAAAGAGAGATCTGCAAAACCCCGTTCATTTATAGAAATGCTGAAAGTCACATCAACAAGGTCATTTTCACTACAACTGCTTAGATAATCCAGCATATTTAAAGAGAAGGGCAAATACAATTCAAAAAGAACACGGTAAAAGAACACTCTTTTAAAAATGGAAAACGGTAACAGAAAGCCGCAAGAATAAATACAATGGGGCAATAATTCGAAAGGATGAGTATACACAAAGCAAATATTAGGAATAGCAAGCTGAAATTCTAAGTAAACTTGCCTTGGCTATGTCCATCAGCTTAGCAATTCTACCATTTTTATCGTTTCTAAAGCCTTTAGCTGCAAAGTCCAATCTAAAAAATGATAAAAGGGAATTGAAAATTTCTTACAAACTGGAAAGAGTGTAAGAGCGAGCGGTTTATTGTTTGCTGGAAAAATTATATCAAGCCCTGAATAAAATTTTCACCTCAAAAAGTGCTAAGTATTAAAATATTCTAGCATACAAATTAAATGGTACACTGCAAGAAAACATATTCTTCGCTAAAGTTGTTCTGAAAATTCTCTGTAGGAGCTTGCTTTTGTTCTTAAATAAATTGAAACTCATAATTTATCCGATACAATGACACGCATACAGATAAAATTATGACAATAGCAATTGGTATTGGAGGTCACGTAAATGACTATAGCTAATAACGCTAACTAACCAAAAACCGCTAACTTCCCAACCAGGTCAAAATAAAGTAATAGCTGTCAAAACATGACATTCCTGTCTTATGATATGAAAGTAGAGTTGAAATAAACTAAATGGCAAGGCAAAAACAACCTTGTTGAGATCTGATGAAATCAATGGACAATAAGTTAGAAAATGATCAAATACAGAAATAACAGCAAAACTCACGCAAATGGGTCAATTTTTACGCTGTTCTTATCCATGTAGTTTAGAAGTTCAAATATTCCTACAAAATTTGTTGCATTGTATTAAACATATCAAAATGTGTACTACTGGGTAAATACCATGAAGATGTTAAAAAATCTAGACAATCATCACACAGTATGGCAAAACACATTTTCAAAATCTCACGTTGCATTTCGTTTATCTTTACCGGTATTTTATAAATTATTGGTAGCCCTTAAACTTTGGCTAACGTACAAGGAGCACTCTAACTGAACGGGGGCGCCTCTTCGTTTTACACCCCTCTATTTGCAACGTAACCCGTTCTTATAAGGCCATGTGTCTTTTACATTCATCCATTCCTTGTTTTGTTAACAATATTTTGTTACAACAACAGTTAACAGGATAGTAAAGCAGTAGGCTTTGTGGAAACTTAAAGGTTTCAAAAACTTTTAGATTGGGATCCACGTCAAATAATAATAAAAAATCAGTTATCGTCAAGTTACAATCGCAGTTAAATTGACTGTTACAGTAACTGGTACTGCTGTTTCAATTGCTTCATATGGTACAGTAATCTGAGTCCACCTATGCAGCAATTTATAAAGAGAGGGTAAAGAAGCTTTAAAGAAAATAAGTAGCTACCATCAATATCTTCTTTCTCAGCTAACTGTACAAGCATCGGATATACATAGTGAGTTTTGATTGGCCTTTCAGCTTCTTTTAACAAATCAAGCATCTGTACTGCGTCAGCTTTAAAGAAAATTTTGATTCAACATAATGAGAAGACAACTCTATACTATATCTATTCACGTTTTTAATACAAACAAATGAAAGCATCAATGGAAAAATCTGTATAACATCTGGAGAGGGTGGCATTGGGCACTGAAGCTCCCTTTGGGGTCGGATTAGCTTAAACTTCGTGAGCACTATATGAAGGCATTGTTACGATAAAGTTGAATTTTGGCAAAATAAAAGTCAGAATCCATGAGGGTTGAGAGTGGGAAGGAAATACCTGTAGCTTTACGGCTATGGCAAAGATCCAAGACATCTTCAAGTGGCGTTCTGGTAAGGCCATGAGCTTCCAAAACCTTCATTGCTCGGATAAGCTCATTCAATGACTGAAATGATGGACATAACCTTAGAGACCAGCGTCGAAAAATCTTTCTCCTACTTTTCAGCTATACTGAAAATACATTTTTTCCTTATTTAAATAAAGAAAAACTTGCCAAAAGAGTGTTGGCCTGACAACAGTTTAAGTTCAGCACCAGTGACGGATCCAGCTTACGGCATTTATCTCTTATTAAGTTTAGATCGACTATCCTTAGCCTTTCATCAAAACTGCATGATAGATTAATACGCACGATGCCACACTGATAGACAAAAAATAGCCCTTACATAGGGCGTAAAATGGAAAATAATAATCGCCAACACATAGGGAAAACAAATTTTGACCCTATTCAACTCTATTTTAATCAAGTAATATATAAAATATTGTACAAATTTTTTGAAACGTAACACCTCAAAAATACTCTAACAAGCTATTTTATAAAATAGCACAAGAAGCAACTAACAGGCTGAGGAGGCAAATGGTTGAAAAGACTTTTAGAAGCATCCACAAGAAGTGATTTTTGGCGATTGAGACTCAGTGGTGACTTAGTTTTCCAGAAGGGATGGTCATGATATTGAGTACCGCCATTATTGAGCAGAAAAGTTATAGAGGAAAGCATTTTCGAATAAATATACCGTTGCAGAAAATAATAAAACACTGAATGAACGCCAATAAAAAGGCATCCAAACTGAAGTAAGTCTGTACCTTTTGGGTTCTTGCCATGCGATAGACAAACAAATTCAACGGAGTGAATTCATCTTGACGAAGTAGATCTGACGTGAGCCACAATTCGTTGTTTTTTGCAAGAATAGCAGCACTTTCATAATCACCCCGTGTAATTAATCGCTGGAGAAAGTAGCGCATTTCTATAAAGGACGAAAAAGATTCTAGATGTTTTTAAACTGCATCACTGAATTTCAAATTTCTAGATAAATGCCTGAAGAATGAGAGCAAAACACATATACCACATGGTGTCTAAATATCCCTTTACATCGTCGGAAAAAAATGTTATTAGATAATGGCTTTGAAAAAAGCGAACATTTTACAACATACTAAAGGCTTTTTTGTCTGACACTCCTCAGAGCATAAAACGTCAGAATAAGGTTCCGAAAGAACACGATGGAGAATATATACCCAGTTGTGGATCGAAATAGGCCAATCAGAAAAACGCAAGCACAAGACCGGTATGGTTGACCTTATTCTGACGTTTTATGCTCTGAGGAGTGTCAGACGAAAAAGCTTTTAGTATGTCGTAAAATGTTTGCTTTTTTCAAAGGCATTTTCAAATTCTACACCGCAAAAAAATTGTTATTAGATAAATAAAATTACGTATACTTGTTCATAGCAACTAAGTTGCATACTTGAAGCAAAAATATTCTCACCCATCTCAACCGGGGCCTTGTGTTTTATTCTCTTCAAACCCTGAAATAAATAATACAAAGCAAAATGCAACTTGATTCTAAATTTTAAAAATCGTTGTGGCAAAAGTTTACTTTTTAACCAAGGATATTTTTGTCAATTCAAAATACCATTAGGTGCCCATGTTCAAATACCGTTGAAACGAAAATATACACCATTACCATTGAACGAAAATGCTAAGTTCTAAAACAGTAGCAAAAACTAGGAACTGGCAAGCCCTTTTGCATGCACAGATTGCAAGGGATTCAAACACGGCATCAATGGCTTTGAAAAAAGCATTCATTATAAAACATACCGTTATAGGATTAATTCTGCAGGGTCTGCTCACACGATGAAGAATGAGCGTTGTATAAAAACTTACCTTCTCTTGAAGCCTCGTTGAAAATGCTCAACGACAAAGGCCACCCCAAGCGTTTTGTTGTGTTGGCTGAAGATTTAGACCAACATTTAATCCATTTTACAAGTTAGCTTTAAATCTAAACCGTAAGCATTTTATCATTACCTCTGGTAATAAAGACGAATACCCATTTCGACAGAATGAATCCAACATATTCATGTACAATAATGCGTTGGACCTCACGCCTTTTTCGTGCATTTCCTCAAAAACCTGAAAAGTAATATGACACTATACATATGGAATATCAAATTACCCAACACCTATTTAAAACTTCAAGTTAGTGTCTTAAAAATAAAAAAGAAGGAAATTTTCAAAAATCAGATGAAAGAGCATTAAAATTAAATACCTTGTCGATGCCTTGCATATCTCCATGGGAAGCATACCCAGCAATCAAGGCAGTGTATGAGTCTACTTGTGGCAAGATGTTGTGTTCTCTGCAAATGAATTTGGGCTGTCATTTGAAAGTGCATAAAAACGAAGAAGGAATAATCTCCTTTATAGGCAGGTTTTGTCTCTGTGCACAAAGGGGGGCATAAACAGAAAGACATACATACCCAAGGGGGGGGGGTGAGGCACAAAAGATAGCTGACATTAATATCTTAGCACTTGATAAAACCAGTAGAGACTAACACCTAGACAATAAAGACCGAGACACATTAAAAATGTACATCAATGCATTTAAATAAAGTCTCTACCCTTATGTAATTGCTTTTTTATGAAGAAAATCAAATTATACATGTAACAATCAGTTCTGTACTAGGCTTAGCTTTTAACTTTCATTCACAATTATCTTCAGCTTCACTTTTATTAGTTTCGCCTTCAATTATCAACCTACCTCATTGTTTCAAAGATTTTATGTGCACCTTCCATATTGCTAAAACAGAAAAAAACAACAACTTAATGATTGTATTAAAATCATTGCCTTTTATCACACTTTTAGGCTCAAACGGTGCTTGCCTGTCTATTTGCACAAGTGTAAACATTTTTATCCAAAATGTCAGATTTCAAGATGTGTATTTCAAGATTCAACTGTGACCCTATTCATGTTACCTTAAATGGCTCAAGAGGTTGGTATGTCACCACATAATTTAGAACAACAGCAAACAAGGAGCTTTTTCTAAGCACTTAAAATTTTTCATAGGAGCCCTATTTCAAAACAATCAAATCTGCTTTTAGAGTTGGTCTAATTATATTCTTTTTGCAAAGCAAATTTGAGAAAACTTCTTGTTATCAAAAACCCCACCTTTTGAGGTACTAATAAATTATAGCAAGTAACATTTAAAAGGAAAACAATACAAAAGTAACAGCAGAAAACTGATTCAAAACGATGCAAATCAGTCTCTGGAGCTTAACTTACTTGTTTTTACTGTATCCAGTTATTAGAGAAGTGTATATTGCCTCAGATAGTGGGATTTCTTGCTTTGTCATAAAATCAATAACTCTCCTGAATAAATCAAATATTAACAAATCTTTAAAACACCTTGAAAAAAGACAAAAATAAAATTCCCTGCCAACAAATGCTCTTAATAAGTCTAATACTTAATATCCAAATGAGTGAAATGATTTGTAACAAGATTCATCTTAATTCTGCACAGAAATAAATAGTGTTTCAAGCTTAACAAGCTGTTGTACAAAAACATGTCTCATATCAGTTAAAAGGTTGTTCAGGCTTACAGATACCTTCTTCTCTAAGAATGTTTTTGGACATACAGGAATGAAAAGCAAATGTCATTGAATCTTGAATCACTCATACACTTGTGCGTGCCAATTATCTATATCACGCAACGCCTTTCTAGAGTATTTTCATAACAGTGGTTCCAGCTCAAAGCACTTTCTCACTGGATCCAACAATGATATTGGTAGCCAATTCTCTTTTCAAATGAGTTAGAAAAACATACCTTCTTTACAGACGTCTTTCTCAGATAATGAAAAGTATCATTAGGCAGGGCTTTTGTTTCAATACCAGAAAGTTGTTTAATAGGCATCCAACAAAAGGAGATGAGAGAATCTTAAATCTCACTATCAAATTCATTTTGTTCAAAAACATAACATCATTAGCTCGGCTTTCCTACAGTGCCATGGCTGAAAAATTTCAAATATGAATGGTTTTTAACAGTGCAGCTTTTAAAAATGTTACCATATAGATAAAGTTGATACTCACAAGGCTCCAGATAGATCTCCATCTTGACAATAAGCTTGAACAATCAGTGAATATGTAAACTGTAGACATGGGAATACAGCAAAGTTTTAATTCTAGAAATTTTAATTTTCAAAAATTTTTCTTAAAGTCATAAGAGATGCAATTTTAAGACTATGTAAAAGTTACATCCACTGTAGTTTTACTGCATGTCTAAATCATATCAAATTTCAAATCATGATAATTCTGATTTTGAACCAAACAGAAAAATATGATGAAGAAAAATTGTGTTAGTAAACTTGAATGAAGAAAAATAAAATATGAAGCAATATAAAAATAGGTTTGACAGCTCTCCTTAAAATATAAATTTTTTGGATTTGGAAAGATTTACAGAAAAGTGTTGGATTCTTCATTTCATCCCATGGAGCTCTTTCAAGGCCATCATTAATTTCAAACTTACAAAACATAAAAAAAATCTTGTCAACTTGCAGTAATGTAATGCCTTTTACTTATAACTGAGTGTTCCATGGCTGTATTTTAAGGGATAGGACCCTAAAACAATCCTTTAAACATTGATTGGAAAAGAACTCACAGGTTCCATGTTTTTGAGCAAATAGCAATTTGTTTTCATTCACTGTAGTCCTTCCTTGTGTGTTAAACAACATTCTTGATAACATACACTGAAGCCAAAAAACCCTATTCGTAAAAATTGAAACACTAGATGCATACAGACCTTATCTGGTTGCACTTTGTTCTCCTGCATGTCAGCAAGAAATTCAAGAGGGGAGAATTGGTGTCTGTTTTGAATATAAACAGACAGCAGTGCATTGTAGTGTGTAGTTTCAAGAAGAACTCCTAAGAAAAAAGTAGCGTACAATAACTTTCCAAACATGAAGTAAGTGCAAGTTACAAGTAGAAAAAGCACACTCTAATAAAAGTAAAATAAAAAATAATGGACAATATTCTTCATCTTACATATCAGTCTTCATCATAACGAAATCATCATGTGTGTGGTTTACCACATGCATTATCTTTTTCATGTGTGATATTCACACTCTTACATTTCTCACTATTTTAGACCCTGTTTACACTGTCCCAATTAAAATCGGAGCCATGATAGTACAAAATTTGTTTGCTAATGTAGCAAGGTCAAAACTATTCTGGATGGCAGAACAAAATCATCTCAGTTCCAGAGTGCTAGTGTTGACTAAAGGAAAACCATTACTGTTTTTCATGATTCCAGACTTGCACGAAACAGTGTAAACAGGGTCTCAAGTTGCTAATATAGAGGATATGAAACCTCAAAAGCGACTGAAATTCCGTGCAGCTGTGCTTTTATTTCAACCTCAAAGGCAACATGCGGTACAGTTATTTCATTTTCTGTGAAGCTAAGTATTTGATTTACAAAGAACATGAGTGCTAGAGCGTTTTTGCTGTGTATGTTTAGAGAACATTTGATGTTACAGGACAACTATTAGGAAATAAAGATTGATACAGTGGTGCAGATAAAGGGGGGTGAGAGGGGGCAAGAAGCTGCCTGAAAAGCTGATGTTTAGTTGGGAAAGTTATGATCACATCGGAAGTTTAACATGGTTGTCTATTTATATTTAAGTGTTACATTTTGAGAGAATTTGATAGCAGAATATGGTGATTTCTAATGTTTTTCTTGATCAGATTAACAATCATTTTCAATAAAGTATATATAGTACTTAAAAATGCTTTTTTCAGAGAAAAAGACAAGTATGATTGAGTAGTATGATTGAAAGATCAAGTAGTATGATTTATGACACTTGACCTTTGTGATGTTATGTCCAAATTTTTGAAAAAATAAAAGCTCTTGTCAGAAATTTTTGGTAGAAAATCTAAATTTCTGGCCCTTCCTTTGAATTTTCCTTTCTATGCCACTGGATTGATAATAGTCTTGATTGTCAAAAGATAATCTTTTTGTGCATCTATGCATCCCCTGCCGCATCACTGACAAAAAAGCTCATCTTCTTTCAAGCAATTTTATCAATATTTACCCTGATCACGGCAAAAACGGTAAGCAGAAGTTTTGGACACTACCTGCTGACTGCCATGGTTCTGGGGGAATTTGAACAGAGCAAAGCGATTAGCCTATTTAAACAAAACAATTTTTCAACTCGGTCATCACATCACAATAGCAAGACAAAATAGGCACTATTCAGAGAATTAGCAATGTGGCTCAGCTTATGAAAAACAAAACTTCCAATATTTCATTGAAGAAAATAATTTGTCAAAAACAATGGTCAAATATACAACTCATGGTTCCAATCAATTGCTCGCATTACTGGTGCCATGCCTGTGCTGATGCATGCGTGTGTGATCGCAGGCATTGAAACAAAACTGACATATATTAACAATTAGAATAGAACATTCATCCTTTTCATGTTGTAAGTACCTTTGTCTTTCAACTTGCCCCAAAATTCAAGGGCAAGGGCTATTCTACTTTCTGGTGGCTCTTGCGACATCTTGTTTCCACAATTTCGGATGAACTGGTATGCAGTGACTGGAGTTACATTGACATCTGAAATCAAAACAAAGACAAGTCTTTAGATCTCAAGTTGCAGGTCAAACAGAAAAAAACATGCAAGCCCCTCAAAAAATATAGAAATTATTTTTATAGGACTATTAATGCTTGCAACCTAAAAATATTTCTTTATTAAAAAAGAGATGAAGTTATTCATTCATTTACTGTTATAATGAGAAAACATATTAGACCATCAAGTACCTTACTTTCTAGCTTACCTCAGTAGGGACAACCCCACCTTCTGACATTCATTTTGACCATTTGGAAAAATTTTTGTGGCCTTTGTTCTGTTTCTGAAACATTTTTCTTTTCTAATTTTAAAAAAACAAGTAATACATTGCTTCCTGAGAGAGAAAGGTCTGATTACCACCTGAATATCAGCCCACTATAAAAATGAAAGAATGCATAAAACAGAAGATTGGACTTTCATAAGCTTTTATATATGCCTAACACACAAACTATAAAATACATACGGTCTGGAGATTTTACTTTGAAAGCATAAAATGCTGTAAATACTGTAAATACTAACATTTAACTCTACCAGAACTTTTACTACAGCTCATCTTTGGTTCTTAACATTATACAAAGATAAAGAACAAGCTATTTATATTTATATGTATTTATAAATAGCTTAGAGTTGAAGAAAATTAAACAATATACATGTTTTATCTCTACAAGCCTGTTTCGTGAATATCTCACTCTTTAGGATATGCTGACATACTTATATATTAAAGGTAATGTGTCCAGCTAAAGCAAGCGACTCTGCGGGGGTTTTTAGAAACATGTGATTTTTCATGTCATCACCCCAATCGTTATGGTCCTTCTGTTTATCTATCCTGCTGCGAGGTCAGCTTTTCATGTGAGCAGTTTTGCATCACAAGAATACTAACCAATTGCAAACCGTTATTTTGTCCTTTTATATGGACATAGTACCTTTAATTTATATATACTGCATCCAGTTGGGCAATAAGCAATCAATCCTTTAAGAAAAGATACCACCTGTGCAATGTACATGAAATGGCAGGTAAAAAACTTGCTGCATAGAAACATGTTGGGTATAGGTGTACCAAGACAACATTGCATGACAGTATTTAATGAGATTTTATGCAAAGATATCAATGTGTCTTAACTTGCCAGCATGGCTCTTTAAAAAATTGCCAAAACATCACATAGGCATTACTTGTAAAGGCCTGCTTAGTTGCATCGTCATAATATCAGTTTTGTATTTAACACATTGTTTAAATAACTCTAGGTGTATGCTATACTTTAAAATGGCTACACACAACAATATCTGCATTACCTGCATGCAACTAGCCCCGCGAGGAAGCTCTTTCTCTAAGAAATTCCCTCAAGAAATTCCCTACAGAGTTGCAATTTTCATTTTAATTGTCTATATTGTTATAATCATAAACTTTAAGCTATTTTGATGGAAATTTCATGCCATGGAATTTTTAAATTACCTGGACGGAGCTGCAGCTGCAAAACTTCTGTTTGAGGGGCAAATATTATATAATACCAAACAAGGTCTTTATTTTCGACCAAAAACTAAGGAAAACAATTACCTTGCTGTTCAAGAAGCGAGTTGAACTCTTTTCTCAATGAACTTGCATTTTGGAAGTCACTGCTACTGTAGTTTCTAAACTTTGCACCCTCAGGTACACCAGGATTTGATTTTTGGCCCATATATTTAAATGAGGTTCGCGCATTTCTACCATTGCTCGTCCTCGTATCATAAGTACTTTCAGTTGATTCTTCGCTTCCATTTGCATCTTTAGCTTCACTTAAAGTTTCTTTTGTGCCGATAACTTCATATTTTACACTAGACAAAGATACGTAAGAATGACTACACCCGGGAATAAGTTGTTTCTTCCAAGTTGGCTGATCGCCGGCCGCCGGCTGACCATTGCAGAGCTTTCTCGATAAAACAAGCATATTCGTCTGATTGAATTGTTTACCAAAGCAATTTTCCTTGAAGCAGAAAGCATCTTTAAAAATAGTTTAGTTATAGTTCAAGTCCCTAACAAAGTTTTCTAAGCTTCGTCCATTCCTCGCCAAAGCCCAAATTTCTCGGACAGGATTTCTGCACAACACATGTCCAGAAAAAGCATTATTAAAACACCTCGAAGTAGTGTACGTTTCAAGTTGAGGCTATTTAAATGATGTCATCAGCTATGGAGGAATTTAAATAAAATTGTACTAGGAATAAATAAAAGTTTCTTAATTAGCGACGTTACGAGCATAACCCGTTATCATTGCTACTATATTGCACAGCATGCAAGCTAGTATACTTATGGAATCATTATTTGGAGTAGACGAAGAATTTACCGCTGCTTATTTCGCTGGCGCACAGCGAAAAAAACACGATGTTGTTCATCTTAAGTAAAGTTGGGACAAGAAAGAGAATTCAGAAATAAAAACATTTTCACCTTTCCCATCCCAAGTAGCACAGCTTAAAAACAGACCTTTCGTGTAAGAAAATTGAAGGGAAAAAAATTTTCATGCACTTTCTTGAGAACTTCAAGGAGATCCTCCGCTTATCCGCATGGTTTTTCATTTCCGTGCTCGAAATTTTGTGGCTCTGGCACCCAGGGTAAAGGTAGCTCAAATTGTATTGAATTCGAATTCTTGACAGGAAAGAGTTTGCAGTTTGAGCACTTCTCTTTATACCATTGGATAAACTTTCCAAATTTGTGGCGCGGGCCCTGTTAATAAGCACCCCCCCTCCGTCCCCAGACATACCCTTTTCCTGACATGTCAATTTTTACAATAAATGATTTCAGAGAAACTAGAAAAGATTAAGCATTTTCGAAATTTTTTTTTATGTCGATGCTGACTTGCAAAATGCTTTGTTGATGATTGAAGTGAACTTGTTTCTAATGAAGTAACGACTTTCACTATCTTTTTCCAGCCCCCATCCTCATTCAAGTCCTCCTTTGAATATGCCACAGTTGAGAAAAGTGGGGGGGGGGGGCTAAAACCGTATAAAAAGAGGCTTTTCTGGTAGTTTGATACTTACTATTTGGCATTTTTTGCCAAAAGTAGAAGGGCTAAAGCCCCCCAGCCCTCCCCCCTGCTCCGCGGTGCCTGTATTGGCTCCAAAATATTATGCACCGACGTCCATATGGTCTAATTCGAGTCATATTTTCTGAGAATATATTTTGCTTATTGATAAGGAAAGTTTATCTTTTCTTGAACAATGCTGCACGACGAAAATCCCTTTGAATTACTCAACATTTCATGCAAATCTGACTGTCATGTAGAAAGTAACTTCAATGGGCATAACTGTGCCGGGAAAAAGAGACAAAAATATAGTCCTTTACCAGTCTAGAATATTTACCCTGTTGGCAGGATCATCTACCCCCCGGAATGCTGTGTTCATTTGTTGCACACAAGAATGATAGTCCTGGACTGGATGCAAAATGATTTTACCAGATGTGGCCCTCCGCGGTTGGCCAGATGGGCCCGAATACCCAACCCCTGAGATTCTTTCCTTTCGAGCAAAATTCAAGCCGCTCGTTTAATAAGATATGGATCTTTCTCCGCCGGGCCTGAACAGATGTGATTCCATAGCGGCCCAAGCCTTACATGGCGAACCCCTTCTCCCCCACAAACGTTGGCTGTTTTATTCAGCCTTAATAGTCTCATCCCTTCAAAAACTTCCTGGCTATGGTTCTGGAGATACCAACTTAAATTTTCTTGTTTCGCTGTCAATAATACATAAGACTTCTTTTCCTAAGCGTTCTTCTGACACGCCTGACCTTTTCGGCCTAAAAGATCACCTTCAGTTGTCTGTCATGTTAAGCCAAACTAAAACTGAAAGCTCAGGTTAGCCGCTGTTTATGATTGCAATAAAGGCTGTGTTTCAAGAAAGCGGAAAAGCGAGTCGCATCACTAAAGGCTTGGTTTTTCCAACGCCGAATCAACAACAAAAGCTTGAGTTTGTTTATCTTCAGTTTTCATAAATTACCAAAAAGAATACATAATTGACGTCATCAATTATTGCGGTCTCGTTGAAGGCAACCAATGGGTTGTTGTTAGGGAAGCTTTGTTGGTGTAAACATGGCATAATCGGTTATGAAAATACACGCGAGCAGTGGGCCAGCGACAATGAACGAGAAAATAAGGTGAAAAAGTATCTGGAAGACCACAGTGAGTAAAATACGCAGCGATCCGCATGCTAAGCTGTAACTTGTTAGCCTTGAAAATTCATTTATCGAAGGCTGGACTTTGAAATACACGATTGTGATACTCATTCAAATAACTGGGGTCCGAAACAAAAGGGCCTAAAATTTTCAAGTGGAAAAACTGAAACTTCTACTCATTAAGCGGAAGCAGAAGCTTTATAATGTTTGCTTTTTCAAGCTACATAAGTGCAACGCAAACATTTTCAGATATAAAAAAGACAGTTTCTTGATGGTTCGCCTAGTAAAGTTGCCCGGTAGAACGCTTTCTGGATAGGCGCCAAATTTCAAACATATGTCGAAAAAATCACCGGCGGCTCCTCAAAAAGTGAGGGACAGTTAATTTAATTCTGTGTTCTACAGTCGACTCTGCTTATCAGCTTTCAAGCAAAATTTGATGACGAGTCTAAATGAGTCTACTATAGGTTTATTCACTTCACTTTAAAGCAGAGGCATAGATGAAACTCTAACGGATCCCAAGTGGAAACAGTTCTTTTTGACTGAGAACCCTTTTTGCATATTTCATTGGTGTTTTATTTTGATTGATTATATGTTGTATTTTCTAACTTGATTAGCTTGGTGTCTAATTATCCTCAAGCTTATTATATCTATTTTCATGATAATTTAAATCTTCTCTGAATCGGACTGTTGGTGGATAGGTAAAATGTTAGTGGAAATAGTAAGTTGAAAGAAGGGGCGTTTTCCGGCGTTCTAAAGAGCCTGGCCTAAAAATTTTCGGTCAGGCCCTTTTCAGTCCTCCTACTTTTAGATTGCTGCGCGGGGCCTGTCAGAGGGACTGAGCTGCTCTTGATGATGCAATCTATTGTTTCTTTGAAACAATTATTACGAGATCTCCCCTTTGTTCTTTTCATAGAGCTGCATCCCTGCTTTTATGGAAAGATTACAAGGGAGTTTTACAATAAGGCTGAATTTCCTCCAGAACAAGGGATAGAGTTTCACCGCTCTTCGAAAAGAGGATGGAGATTCCAACCTTATGGTGAAAACTGCTAAGTAATCACTATCATAGATGTCCTTTGTCTCAACTAGCATTGCTGATAGGAGATTGAGGCTTTTTTGTAGTACAGAGCCGAAAAACACCCAAAATGAACGTAATAAGATGGATTTTCACTGTCCAATCTCACCCACGTTACCCAAAGTTAATGGTCAAATAATCCAGCTTTTGGTAGCCCATGGCATATTAAGGCATTTCAAATGCAACCCCTTCTCGGAGAAAACAAGGAATATAATATTGCTAAATGAATCGATGATGCAAATCTTCTCCCAAGTTGCTTGCATATTCCTAAAAGGATATGATACCCAGTCTGGTGGGCGTACTGAGCAAAATATTTAATAACGACAGCTTTATTTGAAGCTGTTCTTTGAAGCTCTTTACTCTTTTAAAAGTAAAGAGTCTTTCTGCCTAAAAGATTAAGAGAGTTCTCAAATAGTGACCACAAGACGTCTGTAATCTTTATTTTGGTACTAAAAGCAAGGAAAAACCAAGGAACTGATTTTAATTGAATTAAGAAGTTGAATGAATTGGTATTTGATTCCAAGAATGTCAGCGTTTTTACGTAATTCGTGGTAGATGCAACTTAAAAAAATATCTTTAGGCTTTATCCTTGTTTTGGCGGAATATTGAAGTATGAAAAAGAGGTATTCAGGATCGGCAAGAAATGGTCTGTGTGACCCAGTCATGGCACAGTCGTTTCGAAAATTGATGTTTCAAGATTAATACTATCAGCGCCAGAGCCTCGAAAAATTCAAAAAGAATTGCGCTCGCTGCTCTTCACCTCTTCCTATTGTATATCTTTAGAGGTCCTGGTACCAAAGGTTTAACCTCGAGTGGTGGTGCAAAAATTTGCCGTTGCTATCTCTTTGGAGTATCTTTGGGGAAAGAGAGAATTACCATAATCAAGTGCCACCAATTTCAGTGTGAAAAGCTGTTTGAAAATAAATTTTCTCCAGATCTGGATTTATTCGAAAGTTATTGTCACCCCCAAAATATAAGAATTATTGTCATCCAAAAAATGTGAAAATTATTGTCACTCCCAGAATATAATAATTATTGTCACCCAAAAAATGTGAAAATTATTGTCACCCGCAAAGTGTGAAAATTATTGTCAGCTCTAAAATGTGAAAATTATTGTCAGCTCTAAAATGTGAAAATTATTGTCAGCTCCAAAGTGTGAGAATTATTGTCAGCTCAAAAGTGTGAGAATTATTGTCACCACAGCATGTTGAAATTTATGTCACCCCCACCATGTGAAAATTATTGTCACCCTCAAAAAACCCAGCAACTGAGGCAGGTAATTCGAGATTGAATTCCAACTCTCCCAGCAGAAAATATTTTTATCAGTAACGGGTTAACCATATAAACATCTGTTTTTCAAGTAGTATAATCTAGTTTAAGAAAATAACGTCGCACTCTTCCTGTTTATCAAAACGCCATCATCACTTTCTAATTCTTTCTCATTTATCTTATCGATATTAATGCTTCTAAGAAACTGCTCGCCATACTTTTGGAAGAATGGCATCTTCCAACCTCGCTTAAACCATTTTGAATGATACCTTGCAACCATCTCTAAAAATTTAGGTTCCTGTTCCAACGGCGGATAAAAAGTGAAGGTACTGTTTTATCCAAAATTTATTTATTCTGAAATCTCTGAAAACGCCAGTAAATATTTTTATTGAATTTTATTATCCGAAATCTTTTCGTCTGAGATTTTTTCCTTAAAGTAGTCAGAGGCAATTCCAAATATTAGAAAGCATTCGTTGCTCTGCAATGAAATTGGTTTGCACTCAAAGTTCTCTTCTTTTAAAGTTCGAGAAGTTCTATTATCAATTGGCCATCCTGATTACGCTTGTAGGGACACTACCAGGGGATATAAGTGGCTAATTTTAGATTGTTCTGGGTGGGATTTCTCGGGTAGGCCTTTTACTGTCATTCTAAATTATGCTTAAATAAAAAGCCATACATTACTAACGATAAAAAATCTTTCTCTATTATTCGCAATTGTGCATCGAAAGTATCTTCTGCTTTTTGGAAAGTAAATAAATGAGGTTTTTAACTATAGGTTAGTTTAGATATGACATAACAACGAACACAAATTTTGCCCGGAATGAGGAGGGGCAAACCTGGAATGATGAAATCGGAATATATCCTCTCGGTTCTTTTAGCATTCCCAGTCATCTCGGTTCTTTTGATATAACTCTGCTTGCGAGGATTGAAAAATAGACCATAAAGTACCAGGAGTAACTTTCAGTTTATGTTGTTGGGAAAATTATATCTGATTTTTCTTCAGAGACTGTTTGGGAGGTACATTGATAGTTTCAGTATTAATATTCGTAACAGCATTAATTTTTGTTCTTCAATAACTTGTCTAAGCTCTTTAACTAGACACCTTCATTTGCACCCATAGTGAGACACATCAGTCTCTCAAAATCTTTTATCTTCTATTCTCTCCGCTTCTCTCCACTTCTCTCTTCCTATCTGTTCGTCTCTCTACTTCTCTCGTCTTCCTCTCTTCTCCTCTTTTTTATCATCTGCTGATATTGTTCTCGACTCCTCTCTTCTCTCCTTTTCTCCTCTTATCTTCTCTTCTAATCAAAGTAAGCTGCAAATGATTTCATATCACGTGAGCCCTCTGATAATTTCGAAAAGAACGCTCTCGTTGGTTCATTGAGGCTCAAAGAATACCGGCTTAATACGATTGTGAATGATCGTGAATTTCAACCAGCCAAAACAGCTGATTGATATTGAACTGGCAGGTGATAAAGCAGTAAACTCCGTATTAGACAGAAGAATCATCGCCAGTCAGGATACCTGTTGATTAGATTTCGTCAAATGAAACTATATCATTAAAATTTCACCTTTTTAATTGCAGCGAACCAATATTGACGATGCAATTATACACCTGCTATTAATGAGCTAATTTTAAAGGCGGTGGTGGTGACGCATCAGGATTTAGATCGTTTGACATGAGCAAGGAAGCTGTTGCAGTTGTAGGAAAAGTACAGTACTATTTCAAAGTTTTAAAATAAGCACAGGTAAGAACAAACATAAC
>NW_027019302.1:6513126-6578265 GCF_013076305.1 Rhopilema esculentum | reverse complement strand
CATCTGACATTAATCAACACTTTTTAACATTGAAATATAAATAGGCAAAAATAATTGTGTTATAATTCTGCTTAGATATAAGATGGGAATTTCCTACGACAGACTATATAACAGACTCACTATTAAAAGATTTTCAAAAAATTTTCTAAAGCATTCGCAGTCTGAAATAAAAATTCGGGCCACTGGAACATTTCTCCAATCACAATCTAGCATGGCAAAATATTTTGTTTTTTTGTACCAATTTACTGAACAGAAATTTTTAAGGAGATGCTCTTCAAAACAAAATCGATATAAGTTCGGTTCTTTTTACTTTGTGAAACAAAACGAAACAGGAACACCATAAAGAATTTATTATTTGTCTTTTTTCTTACATCATTCCAAATGATTGATTACCAACAGTTTACTACTTTAAAAAAAGTTTTTTTTAAATGAGGCTTAGAATGAAAGTGTAAATACATTAGAACCTTCATACAGTTTTCATGTGTATTTTGACGTAAAAGACGAACACAATATGGTAATATGTTGCTAAGTTTATGCTTACGAAGTTCATATTTCACAACATAATGAATCACACCAATAATTGGTGCTCAAATTCTGAAATTCACGCCCCAGAAGCACGGTACGGTAATATCACTCGTAGAAAACAATCATTATCAAGAGCTTTGTGCATCTCTCTACGCCAGTAAACAAAAAGCATTTTATTACTTAGAAAATCTTATTGTTTCCATTCATTCAAAAGGATAATGTTTTCATAAAAATGTTGCACTTTTTTAGGGAGAACGAATTAATATTTTGAATGAAAAATAAAGCTGACGTTATTAAATTGACTGTGCGGTATCTTCTCAAACAGGTTGATTTGCGATAGCAGGGAATATATGACAGAGATGAGTTGGTCAGCTCCAAGCCGGCCCTCTTGGCTGTCAAACGACAAGAAAAGGCTGCAAAAGAACGGTGACTTTTTCAAAAAGCTGCACCAAATGAAGGAAGCACTAATTGAGACTGAGGAAAGCAATCTTAGAAATGCCATAGCTCGTATAGAAAACAAAAAATATGGTCGACGCTTCATAGCAAGCAGAGACAAGTATAATAATGGAGACAATGACGGTATCAACGAATACAGAAAGTTTGAGGCTGAAATGGCAGCCAGTCGTTTAGACAAAAAGGCACGAGATCCGATCGCTGTAGTAAAAGGACAGAAAGATGCATCAAAAGCGTTGAGCACAATAGTTGACGAGAAACATTCCTCAGGAGAAAATCTTGCCTTTGGTAGTAAAAAACGCAGGCCAGTTACACAACATAGGTTTTCTGATGTAAGTAGTTTCAGCACAAAAGACAAGCAAATCGCAAAGATTGCAGCCAACCTGCATAGCTATGATACTACTGATAGTTATAACTTTATTCGGAACCCAGATCACCTTCCGAGCATTCCAAGTGTTGGACATAGAGTGTCTTTTACGCATAAAAATCGTTTCAAAGCTATGACCTGGGAATCGGAATTCAGCGAACTGCCACGAATGAATATCATAAACACCAAAAAGGTTCATGAGACAAGCTTGTTTCAACGACACCCGAGCGCTGATCATAATAAAACAATGAAGGAAATACTCGAGAAAAAGAAGAAAGACCACGAACTTAGATTTGATGTTAACCCAAGGGATAAAGAGATATTCAGGCACTTGACAAAAGATGCTGGGGCCCCAAGCCCTAAGCTACCCACTCCACCTGTTAACAGTAGACTCGCTAACCATACTGTCCCCGCTATTCCTGTAATATTTTTACCAGAAGAAGAAAAAGAAGATGATACAAAAGAAGACGCTCGAGATTCTGCAAGAAGCCTAGGAGAACT
Organism: Rhopilema esculentum; assembly: GCF_013076305.1. The sequence continues at coordinate 6,576,419 of NW_027019302.1, read as the reverse complement.
GAATAACGCAATGCGAAGATTCGTTACAGCTCATTCAGATTTAGAGCACTTGAAGGAAGAACTAGGAGATATTGTGCACATGAACGACAATTTACATGAAGCCACAGACGATAGAACTATAGAGCCCTAACGTAGTTTTTAAAACCTTTTACGCTTTTACAGCCTGTACGTACCCCGTTAGAACTGATGCTATATTAGCAAATAAAATAACGACTTTCCCGTACAATTACACAAATGTTGAATAGCAAATTCTGATTGAAATTTCGTTGCTTATTTTTGAATGAACATCGCATAAAGATGACGTAATTCATAACAAAGTTTGTGGACAACCTCAGAGCATAAGAAAAACCAAAACGACAGAGTTCGAAAATGTTTTACATAATGCAGAATATTCAAACTTAAGATTCTTCAGATATAAACTGGTTTAAGATATAAACCCCCGGTATTTAAGGGTCAGATTTTATGCAGGTGTACACCAAGAAAAGAATCTCAAGATAATTAACTTAAAAGTCATATTGCCTGGATAAAATCACATTAATTTTTTATAAGATAATCAGTTTAGACAGAGTCACTTTTCACAATATATACATCATTTAGTTCGAGTGAGGCTGATGAGAAAAACGTATTGTTACGCTAAAGTTTCAATACTTCTCCGGTACTTTCGAAATTCACTTTCCAAGCAACTAAACCTGTCTTAGTCTGAGAAGTTCAACAGTGTTTCTCAGCAGTTGCCACGAGACCAATGTTTATCAACGCACTTTTTAAGATTTCAAAATTTGCCTCATTGCCCTTGAGCTCTTTCCATTTCAGAAGCATAGCAAATGCTTTTTCGACAATATCGTCATAGTTAATGTTGTCTTTATGAATCTTTAAAATATCTTTGTTTGGAACATCTAACTCTCTCCCAAGACTTTTCCAGTCATTTATCAAGTCCTTTGCTAGGTTTTGTAGCTCCTTTTCACTGGGTTCTAACCTTAGGTCCTTTTCCCCGCTTATTTCGCATTGCGGATTGTGGTTTTCCCGTCTAGATTTTTTTCTTGAACCATGTTCACCCAATACTGAAATTTCGAAAGAATATATTAACAAATGAGAAATCTCAACATATCACCTCTCTTTAAAAGATCTTTTGGGGAGGGCTCCTGATTGAAGGATGTGTTATCCACAATAAGGTGAACCCTTCTTCAACTGGAAAATGGCAATTGCTGCCAGCTTTGATGTTTACCTAAAAAGGGCTATGAAAGAAGGACTATGCCTTATTTAGATTTATACATATCAAATTTGTTTTAAACGTTTTGTTATTTTCGTTTTGCCAGTTCAACCAATGTGTAATATTTACTAAATGCTGTCTTAAATTATTAGGAAATTTTCCACCCAGCCCACTTGAATAAAGTGTGTAATACATCATTTTGTGGTACTGGAGTTTTAACAGGTCCCATCATTAAAGTGGAAATATTTACCCCTTGAAAGATTCTATTTATGGCGTGCTTAATTGTCTGATCCACAGTAGCTAACAAAAGAAAAAAAATGATGTATGCCAAATGCATTTAACTTCATAATCAAAGTTTTGACATATTTGCTTGAGAAAAGTGAATATTGTTAATCATGTCCATTTTTGCTAGGCTAAAGCAATACGCAGAAGAATCTTAATATGGGACTTTGTTTAAACTGACAAAGCCAAATGACCTTGAAAATGACAACTTTTGATCTGTGACCTAGACATGTCTTCTTAATTGTCTATCATAGTTGTGTAAGTCAGCTGTTAGTGCTCTAATTGTCTTTAGCAGCAACCATAGAAGTACAAATAGGCTATGATTATTCTACATGTCTAAGCCTGGAGTGACACTGAATTCATTAGAAACTAAGTAATGTACAAAAGCACTTACTGCTTGTTGATTCCCTCTTTCTTTCATATGTTCTATCTAAATGCCCCAATCTTGGTTCAGTGTCTGCAAAGTAAGTTCAGGCTGGGTTAACAAATGTGTGTCATGGTGAGAAAAACATGTTAAAATGATTCAAAAAGGAGGGATTTGAATAAATGACAGATGTTAATGTCAATCTTTTCCTCATGCATTAACAAGCTTGCAAGAAACTGCAGTGGAAAATGCTTGGAGTGTTCATACTAAAACTGATAATATATGATTGATCAGCAAAGAAGAACAAGACTGTTATAATAGCAAAGCCCAAAAAAATAGCTGTCTCGTATCGCCATAGATATGGAATTGGGATTTTCAGATTAAAAATTGTCAGTTCTAAGGAAAGATAGTTAAATAGCTGATTTTTCTATTGATTCATTTTCATGATCCAAAAAAATAAAATGAAATCGGTTGGCATATCCGGAAAATTGGAACATGTTCATAATTTTACCACAAAGATACCTAACAATAGGATTGTCAAATTTTGGGGGCAATTGACTGATAAGTTAAAACAGTCATATTTTTTGCGATATGCGGTATTTTCATGAAAGTTTTTCATTAAAATAAATTGGTCACGAATGAAAGTAGCTGTTTTCTCCTCGATTTTGAAATTGCTTTGGCATTTTTGTATAAGAGTAGGAAACTGAACAAAAGCAACATACGGCAAGGTCAACGTGGAAAGATTTGTTCCATATTTAAATTAACAATCGTGAAAAATTTCCACCATGCCTGGATTTTTGGATACTCAGTGGCAAAAAATTGGAAAACGCTTTGAAACTTAATTTTTAAATTGTTCATATTTCCCTCCTTGCTTGATAATAGGCCTAGGCATAGGATACTTTAGTTTGACAATGTAGAATAGACAACGAAGAGGTTAATAAATATTTTTAAAGCATTAATTTAATGATATAAATGTATCTTCAGTAGATAATTTATCTTTTCGACTCCATAAAAATGAAGTAGAGGGAAGGTTAAAATTCAAGGTTTGTTTTCTCATACATTTTTATATCATTTGAATCGGGACAGAACGACACAACTTTCACGAGGAGGCGAATCTAGTCAGCATGCGTGCACATATTAAACATTTTTGCTCTACCGTTGATTGTACTTACATATCCCATAGTTCAAGTGGTTGATAATTTCTGAAAATAGTGTCCCTTTGTTGTATTTCTGTAGACAGCCTTTAGAATGAAGTGCAAGAAGCTGGAATTTCTTAAACACTGGTGATCCTGAAGATCCATCATCAGTGTCTGCTTTGTAAAATACAAATGGTGGTTGTATATCAGTAATCTTTTGGTAAGATACTTTCTTTGACTCTCCGTAAGGGTGCTGGAATATAAACACTTCATCATCTATGTTTCCTTGTATATTGACAAACTCCAAAGGGGTTATGCACAATGAAGTTTCAATTGTGTCTGAATCACATCCAATGAGTGAGTAATCCAAAATCTGTAAAAACAATTTAAAAAAAAATTTATCAGGACTTTCACATTCAATATTTCATTGGTTTTGGCAATTGAGTGCCTATGATTGAGAATGATAATAATATGGAAATGGCAATTTTGTGATGAGCTAATAAAAAATAAATATTACAATAAAAGGCATTTGGGGATTTGAAAAGTATGGAGATTTCAGACAAAATTGGGGGCTTGACAAAACCTCATCTGAAAAGATTTAGAAAGATAAACCCTATTGCATCTTTCCAAATTTTTGCATAGAAATTTGAAGAAAGGCTAAATTTCAAGGGTAAAAAATGGTTCATTGGCTAACTTTAGTTCTGCCAAAAATTCCTGACAACCTTTATCGGGCAATTTCTATAAACAGCACTGTAATAAAAACATTACATCAATGAAAAAGAGAAAGAAAGAGAGAAACAAGGCTAAGATACCTGATGTGTATAAAATAATTTGTCTGGTTCAAGCTTAATATCTAGGCCTGTGGCTGATCCTTCATAATAAAAAGTTGCATTCCCATTTCTTGCTGTCTCTTCTGTTGGCAAAACATGATTGTTAGTTACAATGCATTTCATTTCAACACCTTTGATGTCAAGCTTGGCAAAAAATCCAGTACCATGCCTAAAGATAAAAAATGGAGAGACATATTCAGAAAGGTGCTAACAGAGAGGGCTTAAATACAGGCCTTTTGCAAAAAGACTGCCTGTATTGTAAGTTTTTTAAGGCAATTTTCCTAAACAATATAAGCAAAACAAAGAAAGTCCTAAGGGTTCTAAGAGACATAAAGGGCTAAGTTTACAGTGCTCTTTACTCGCATAGCTCTGTTGACATGCATGGTCAAGAAGGTATATTTAGATATGCTTTCATTTGAAAAGGAGGAAGCATGATCAGGGCCTACCAGTGTCTGAACACAATTTCTAAATCTATCTAGATATATGATTGTCAAAGTTCAAAAGAAACATTTCTAATTTTGTGCATTTTTCCGAACACGAGTGTTATTATCCATCTTAAGTATATTTTCAGACAGAACAAACCAAACACCATGCTCATTTTGAGAAGACCAAAAAGTAAATGCAAGGAAATCATGAAATATGAAAATGTTTCACATGGTACAGTTTCAAATTACATAAAGTGGAAAGACCTTGCTATGTAAAATTTATTTGTAAAGGCCTGATTGAAAAATCTTCAATAATTTTGATGTGGTTTATGTCGTCAGTCAGAATACAATTAGACATTTTTACACAAAAATGTAATTTTTCTTTGGCTGAATCTATAAATATGAAGCATCTGCTTTTATATGCATGTGCGGTCCAGTCTGCATTCATTGTAGTGCACAGGGATGATCTTCCCCGCACCACCATATCAGCTACAAGCTGCACTATTCCCATCATTTTTCTTTAAATAGTTTAAAAAAGGAATAAAGCATATAAAATATCCAAATTATGTTGTAAAAAGTCTGTAAAAAATCCATAGTCTGTAAAAAGAAGCACTCCTTGCAAATCTAAGAGGGTTGTCTTATGATATTCTCCTGTGGGTGTGCCCCTATCTTCTCCCTCCTGTTCAGGTATTTCTCTGGACCTGTGCATCAAACCCTGTAGAATTTACTCTATAATTCAACTTCCTGCGCCAAAACCAAGGAATCCAGACTGGCTTGTGGCAGCCATAGCAAGATTTATCATTCTGAGTTATTTCTATGACCTCTTTAGCTAATCACATGAACCTGAATAGTGAGAGCAGCAAGACTTCTTTTATTACCATTATTGTTTATTCAGTTACACGCTAATTTCTTAACAATAATATCTATTTATTGATTAGGAAACTTGATCTGGCTTGTATAACGGTGGAGATATTTTCTCGTGACAAAAAGTTAAGAAATTGTAAGACTATATAAGTCCTTATATTGATAAAAATGAAGTTTGCAATGTTCATGCTGCATCCAAGTTGAAAAACCAATATCATAATCAACCTTATACAACCATATATGAAAGATAAACAATCAGCTTGGGAGTTCCTAAAAGAAACATACTGATCATATTGATGCAGATAGCTAGCAAACTGTAGAGAGATGTAGCATGAATTTATTTACATAGCCATCCGATGGCATCAGTAATTAGAGATCTGTGTGTGATGTTATTTTACTTCGAAAACAATACTGAACAAAAGCTTCTAACCTACAACATATGAGAAGGTAATAAATTTCGAAGACATTTACAATATTATTTATAAAAAAAAATTTTACAATATAAAACATAGCTAATTCAATAATAACTAAAATGCGACACTACTTTAGCAAAACTTATTCATTGATTTTACCTACAATAAATAAAATCCTTTTTTACAAACCTAAAAGGGAGAGTCATTTAGGACATCTTGTTTGTGAGCAGGACAAAGGAGGGCCATTTGTTTTCAAGAGGCCGTCTCATCCAGAACCCTACATACTGAATCAACTTACCTTACATTTATACCATCGAGTGCCCGAATACAGCAAACTGCGTCCTTACACTTTGTTAACCGTTCAGTGCATTGGAATCCATCACTATTTCCTTTTAAAATTACCTCATCTTTCAAACAATTTTCTTTTCCTCCCATTTTACATGCGAGCTCTTTCACTTTCATTCACAACAACAAACCGCGCAATAAGAGGTCTGCGTCCAAATATTGGCGGGAAACCTTTCAAAGAAAGATCTGATACCAGATCTGATCAATATGCAATGTAAATTGGTACGGCCTGATGTAATATTTGGAGTTCCCCAGACCCCAGGGAAGGGAAGTGTTCTTGGCCTTCTAGTTTTTCTTTGGTATAAAAATGGTAGCCTCAGCTTTGTAACCATTTCAAGTGAGCTGGGCAGAAATGCTGCAGGAAAAACAGAAAATACTATTTTCATCTGTCAGCCAGATTATCGACACTGAGGCCTTTCACAAACACCTACAAGTGTAACGTGTACTACACAACGAGAACTTGAGCTCTCAATAAGTAGGATACATTCAGTCCAGTGGCGTCTGGCGTCATTGATCAGTTGGAAGATTGGAGAGGGAAATAGGAGTCCGACACCAGGGGGTCAGAAAATTTTTGCTGACCATACCCTTAAGAATATGGGAAAATGCCCAATTTCGTAAATGTGTTTGGAAAGGCTATATGGCTTATTTGCGTTGCAGTTGTTCGCTAATCAAACAAAATAACCGTCATATGTAGCTAGTCTATCCTATATACAATCATTTAATGTTTTAGTCTATATTCTATAATCCTGGATGTAGTTTTAGCACTGTATTTGTATTCAATTGTATTTCAATTACTTAGAACTATATGTAGGATGGATTGATAATAAAAGATATCAACAACAAATTTTGAAGTTTGGAAAATGCTCAGCGAAACAACATTTCAACACAACTTATTTAGATAACTTATAATATAAAATACAACAAAAATTAAACATTTTCTATTAACAATGAAATCAAGCTAAAGGATCCATTCTCAGAATCCAATTCAGTAGCAGTGTGATATGCACACAGTTTATAGCTTTTCGTAATTTCAAATTCAGAATTATAATAAACATTTTATATCAAACCTATTCGTTAACTCATTATATTGTTCGATTTATTTTCACAGGAATATGCAAGCTTCAAAGGGAGTCTGGACTCGAAAACCGCTTTTCACAGTGTCCTTGACAACTTAATGTTGTTTAAATTGTATCCTACAAAGCTAAAGGTGTACTTTTGAAGTGTTTTTGTATGCCGTTTACGGACTTGATTTGGAATGAATTCGAGGATCTAGAACTTTTTGCAGATTTCGAATATTTTGTAGGGCAGATTTTGGGTTGGAAAAAGTAAATGGATACTGAACCCAAAATATGGCAGGCGGATTTGTTTCACATGTTCTGTGCTTCATTCACAAAAGTACCAATGAGTCAATGACAATCGCGAATGAACCATCAGTGGTAGGCATTTGCACCGTTTTGTCTTTCATAGCAAAATAATTTTGAAAGAAATCTTAATATTTCGTAAAGTTTGAAAAAAGACTTAATCACAAATAGTCTCCCAATCTCTAAATCTATCAGGAATTCGTCCCTTGACCTAGCAGAATGACTTTCTCACCCCTCAGAACTTTATATCCCCCAGGTTTTAGTGTTTGAGCATTCCTAGTGCCCAAAGGTACCTGCGTTACTTAGAACATTCTGCAGGGCCTATTTTAGTGTGCAGTATTACACACTTTGTTCAGTATTAATTTAAAAATGTGCAGTATTGATTTCGAAAATGTGCAGTATTGAATTTTGGGATTTGTGAAAATGTCTAATTGCCGCTATCCCAGATTCTCGCTTTGTTCACAAAATGTGAATTTTCCCCGTCAGTTCGATGTAGAGGTCATGTAATGCAAATCTCGTATGACCATCGGAAAGACTCTCTTATGAAAAGAAACAAAACGAAATGACTAGAAATTTCCAAAAATTGCAACAACAAAATTTCCTATAAAAAATGTAGTTATAATTGTGCAGTATTAAAAATTTCTTAAAATAGGCCCTGACATTCTGATTAGTTTTCAACCCCCTTTAGAACCCCTACCTATAGGCTACGGACCTTGGCACTAACAGCCAGCCCCCTTGCTACATAATATACGAATACTTACAAGGATTCATGAATTGAGCTAGGGCCAGAACAGTGCATAACGGAATTTAGTTACCTTAAGTTCGAAAACTACGAGCCCTTGACCTTTAATGGCTCTACAAATATGTAATCTTTGTTATTTTAATCTGAAGCTGGTTTTCTGGATGTGATAAACGAAAACAAGGAGTCCTAAGCAAGTAGGATATCCCAGTATGTTAATCAGGATTTCATATTCTATTTATATTGTCTTATCAATGCTAAAAAGTTGCTAGGGGCTTTTGCTACTTCCTTTGCGGCACTTGATTAGAACTCGTTAGAATTTGTCAAAATGCTTTGCTGCATAGACTGTCAGAATAAACCGGAATTTCGGCTATGAAAGCTGACTATACAACATCCATCGTAAAGCATACAATGTGACCATCCCTACTCTTTAAATTTCTATTTAATTTTAGAAAAATTTGGCGCGGTATGTTTGGACAAATGTGAAGGAGGACAATTATAACTAAAGAAATCATTTTTTGTATCGTACTTCTCGTTTATTTGGTATTATTTGAAAATTTTGTTGTATACAATGTTCGTAAGGTGGATATCTCATTTATCATAAGTTAGGTAATGTATACTCTGTATCTTTGTTTCATCAGATTTGTTCCGCTATACAATGAAGAACTGAGAAGAAAGCTGGAAATGAAAGCAATAAAAGCCCATCAAGCCTGGATTGTCACCGCTATATACAATGGTAATCTTGATGAGCACAGGGAATCAATGTGTTTTGATCGCCTTTGAAAAAAATGTCCCGTTCGTCTAACTTTGACGTAAACAATTATATTGCGTCATAATCAATCCTAGATATATGCAAAAAGAACAAGCTGTCATGGAGGGTTACGCGTGTTCACAAATAATTCATATTTCTTCATGAGAATAGTTCTCTAAAGATAAAAAATGACAAGATAAAGTTTTGGTGTAGATACAATGAACAGCAGCATCAAGAATCCACCAAAAAGTGGAGATAAAAACTCCAAAGCAAAAAAGAAAATGACGATAAAGTACAAGATAAATCGGAGAAGAGCGCAGCCTGTTGATCATAGTCAGCATGCCAAACCAACTTTCACAGAAGCAGTCGAGACTTCAGAGGCACTGAAGAAGAGACCCTCTAAAAACCCTACTCTGTCAAGGCAACAGAAGCGGAACTCAATGGGGCCGAAAGGCATGCCAACAGAGACTGGTGGGTTCCCATCGATTGCAAAGCCATTATCAAATCTGAACCAAATTAAAGAGGACGAAGTATCTTCAGAGTCTGTAGAAGAAGGAGATGGGGAAAACCCCCTTCTTGAAATGACCGAAGAGCAAGTATCTGGTGAGCAATCTACAATCCCTGTAAAAAGTCTCTGAACTCTTACGTCAGTTTTCAGAGGCAAATTTAGCCACCCTCTTGTATCCCTTTTGGTGGTTACGTTTTCCGACAGAATGACATGGAAGGTTGAAAAATTTCTTTAAAGTTCTTTAAAATAATAATTTTACTTTAATTAGAAGGTTTCTTTAATGATACTTGTATGATATTTGCTTAAACTCGACGCGAGTAGTAGTATTTGGGAAAAGAATTTAAAGATATAAAATAACAACGCAAACTGCTGGGTTCTCAAAATGACTTTGGCTGACATTATACTATTAAAGTTTTGTTGTGCATATATATTTATGTTTACATATTTTTGAGTGTTTGGCTTTCTTTTAAGCTTTTGTTATTTCTTTTGAAACAGATAATTCTTCATCTGGCCTGCATCTTAACAACATTTCAAGAAGACGCCATTTGAAAAAATTATTGAAGAAATCTGAAATTTTAGCTCAATAAAATTACTGCTAGAATAATAAAATACCAAATTTTATTTCATAGATGATTAACGTGGTTGAAATTTCTTTTGTTCCAGCATTTCGTGAAATTTTTCACATGTTTGATAGCAATGGTGGAGGAACAATTCGATCAGAAGATCTTGACCATGCTCTCAGATCTGTGAACATTCGTTTGCCAAAAGAGGAAGTCAATGAGCTCTTTGATGGCATGGATGTAGACGGTAAGTCTATTTAAAGGAAATAAATACGATTGAGCACAACTGGTATAACCTAAAATGAACATGGAAGCTACGTTTCTGTCGTGAAAGGGCACCACGGTTGTAGTAATTGGTGTAATGCTACATATTTGCGGGTCCCTATTTGAGGGTGGCAAAAACGTCCGACCCAATTATGTAGAGCATGTCAAACACCATAGCAAAAGGTATTGCTAGGAAGCAACGAATGAAGCAATGATGCTGCATCTTTAAATATTTAACAGGTTGTCGCAACTAGAAAAGGTTTTTCATTAATAAATTTGTAAATTGATTTTCCACACAAAAGCAGTAACTTCTTCATATGACATTCTTAAATATACAGGCGTTAACTCTTTTAAAAAAGCTTAGCTTATTCTCTCATTAACAAGATGTAATAATTTTATTTATAAGCATATTTTACATTTCAGGAAATGGAGAAATCGATTTTGACGAGTTCATTCGTCTTGTTGCAAATACAGAGAAATTTATTGAAAGCATCAGTAAGTGTCATTTTGTATCCTCTTCAATGTTTATCAATATGAGCAATTAGGAAACCTGTTTATTTATACTGCATCATGTTTCCTTTTTTGACGGGTGGTGTTGGTATTTAATGCTCTTAACAGTCTCTGTGATCTTGGAAATAGATCTTGCCTGTCATGCCTTTACAAAATGCAATATTCATATTTGGTATAAAAGAAAGAGGAAGAAAACAACCTATGCCAAGTGTTTTTACCATTTATAGAAGAAGCTAGCTACGAATGTTTCTGAATGCAACAAAGATAGAAATATTGTTAAGACGCCTGCACGATTGGCCTTGTAGCATTCTTAGCAATCTGAAGTTTAGCGCTAGCTTGTTATTCCCCTTGTAAATCACTTTAATTAGGGCCCCTTGTAAATTAACTTTGTTGAAGGGCATCCCTAGAAATGAAATATGAAATAGATATGTATGAAAATGAAAATAGGAAATATATGAAATATATTTCAGTGTCAAGAGGCCAACATGAGGCTGAAACAGACGCAAAGCCATTGCACGGCATTTTGTTCGATGCGCTTGCGCAGTTCATGAAGCAATCAGCTTTGGCATCAGTCAACGAAATTGTTAGGTTGGTATCTCCGAAATGGTTATGTTGGTCAAACGAAAGGGGCTGTAGAGTTAAGAAAGCTCATATAATAAATTAACAATATAATAAATTATTAACGATGTATTGTATTGAAACGACGCAAGACCATTTTTACGACATTTCCCCATTAGGTACTTCCCATGAACAGCGGGCTATTATCATAAAGATTCAGATTAATTGATGATAAAATACAGTCGATTTATATCAATTAGAAGATGGGTGAATTTTCGCTATCAAGGTAATTGAGAAGAATGAATACTTTCTCCTCTGGATCTATTTTTCTGCAAAATCTCAAAACCAGTCAGTTTTTGTTCATGTTCACATAAATCTCTCTATATTCTCTCAATATAACACAAAACTAGGAAATCTTTTTGTAAAACTGCCTATTAATTTTTCAATGTTCTTACACATGATCCTTATTTTCTATAGTTTTAACTCTGCTTCTTCCCCAACTCTTTGATGCTATGATTCAATTAGACTTTTGTCAGATGTATCACTTACATCTTTCAACCCATGGCAGAATCTTTGTCGGAATAAAAATTAATATACCAATTCAACTTACGGCCTCGTTTTGGGAGTTTGATTTTTCCCCATATTTCTAGGCCGGATACAATTTTTCATATTGTTCGTGCTTGTTTTTTAGGTTTCACGGAGAAATTAAGTTTGAAGACTTGTAAGGGATTTGACAGCAAAAATCGTTTCGGGTTAAACTTTACTCCCTTAGTCGCCAATCACGATCAAATCCTTTTTGTCAAAAATTTTTGTCTATATGTCTTTATGGAGACGATAGCTAATACTAATGAACAGGCAATGCGACAGAAAACCCAAACAAATTAAGGATCTTTTAAGCTTGTCAATGTTTATCTTAGTTCTCTCTCTTTAGGTACTACCATACTAATGCCCAACGTTATTCTAACCCTCATGATGTCATCGGACACTATACGGCGGGAGCTCGTTTGATAGGCCTTACTGAGCGTCAGATGAGAAGGGACATGAAAAAGCTTACTAAAATCTCTTCTGACAATAAAAGCCCTTATGCTCAACCTTTGGTGACGTCGCTCGATACGTTCTTCGAAGAAAAGGCTAAGCCACGGAAACTAGCGATCAAGCAAAGAAAAGTAAGTTCTCTTCTTTGATATTTGAGCCAATTTATATTCTTGAGAAGAAAATCTCTAGGTGCATTTCCGTGAATATGCTTTATTGTATAGCAACGTGTACAGTAAAAGCCCGCAATAACAATCTTACTCAAAAGGAGCTGCAGGCAGACTTGTTTTTAAGTTATATACATAGATGAAAAGAAATGTTGTACCTGAACTTTTTTTCAATTTCTTACAAGTGCTTATTCAGAACTAAGGTGTGTGAAATATAATGAACGTAAAAAGCAGTTATCCAGGAACAGAGCAGCTTTCAATTTATTGAATATGTAAGTCTACACTATATAAAAACATTTAATTTTTGCCAAAATGTATAACTGTCATTTCTTTTTATGATGGTTCTGCAATTTTCCAGTCTGATAGTAAATTCATTAAATAAGAAACTCCTGAGGCTCTTTGAAAATTGTATACTTTTTGAAAAAAGGTGTACGTTTTGATCCAAAAATGAGTTTCTCATATGCGGGATTTTATTGTATTCAGAGTTACGGTGGCTGTTGATCAATCCATACCTTTCAGAAATTTCATCTATTTCTCTGTAATTGTATCACCTATCTTATGCCTTTAACATTATCCCTAATGTGTTTTTTGCAATATCAATTTTTTACTAAACCTTTGGTGGTTGGTTGGCTCATTTGGTTTCCAATTAACTGTGAAAAGTTACAAAAGATGGAAATTAAAGGGGTGAGGACGCTGGGAAAACTTTCAAGATGCCATGTAATTGAAAATGTTGGGAAATTATTAACTTGTTACCCGCATATGTATTTCGATAAATAATAGCAATAGCCTCATTGTGTTCTATTCTTTTGCTCAAACTTGAGTACAATTTCAAAATTTTGGCAATAGAATAAAATGATGTATTCTTTAGCAATTAAGTATGCAGCCGTCTTGTTGCAGTATGATAACCTGCAGTCTTCAAGGAGAAAAGTAGTTTTTCATTATGCGGAGGAACCGTTAAAACTGGTGTAAAGCAATTGTAGGTGCCGCTGGGATGGGGCCTAGGATCGCTTCTCCTGAGGATCCTATTAAAGCCAATTGCATCCATAGTTGCAACAATGTGTTTTTATTTCAGTCTTTACAATCCATTAAAACAGCTTTAATGTTTTATTGATTGTAAAAGCATTGCTAATAAAGGACTCGATTCAATCGTTTAAAGACAGCTAAATCTTCTTTAAAGAAGCCATTTTGATATGGAAAGAAACCAAAGAGATTTTATCTTACCAAACTCTGACAGGGCAAAGATGAGGTTGTTCCAGCTGATAACCACCTTGATCGTAACGAGCGTGGCAGAATAAGATTGAAATTCATGGCATGTGTAACGCCTTCAAAACCCAGAAATCGAAGGGACTCACTCTATCTCCAGTTTTTGGTATGTCGCTTTAAACGTATTTAGTGTGTACTTTTCTAATGTAAGAGCAGTATTTTTAGCAATAAATTTTTTCCTTGGTATTTAAGTAAGTAGTTATTTTAGCTAAAACTGTTTTAAGCATTGAGTTTGTATGCAATGTTGATCACGGGGCACGGGGCACATTCCCGTAATAAGAATCTGGCCGGCTGATCACTAAATTTCCGTTTCACTGAAAATCTATTTCAAATGCCACCGCTAGAAAAGCATGTTTTACCAATCTTAGACAGGACCTTGATTGAAAACAAGCCTCGCAGCTAATAACCCTTCGAATAGGCTATGATGCAGCCAAAGTGGAAACTGTACATAGATAAACACATTTAAGCTAAATAAGCCTGCCCCCTCTCCACAAATGCTGCTACAGACTAAGCTGAATGTGATGCAACCACTTACTTTTTCGAAGAAAGTTGTGAGAGTGCTATATATGGAGAAAATTGATGGAAAATTGAAATTTATTGGACAGAATTGGACAAAAAATAACTTGAGTAACAAGTGGGCCTAATGAAGGAAAATGGGCCTAAAGTAACAAGTAGTTTCTGGAGTAAAAACCTGCAACGAAACTCTTTTTCGGATCAGGCTGATGATTTTGTTTTAAAATGAGCTTTTATAACAAGAACAAAAGTAGCACAAACAACTTGGAAAGTAATGACCTTTCACAAATTTGACTAAAAGCAACAGAGCAGTGTCTCAAATGCAGTAAGTCAAAAGAATGCCTGTTTGATTCTGTAAAACCGCTTCTTACAGTTATTTTTTATCTTACATTTATACGAAACTAGAGCAAATCCAGGCTCTACAGTTTTTTTACATTTTGGAACATAACTTCGAATTAGTCAGCCTGCAGTCGTATTGAAAGTGAGTTTCCTAAATGCAGGTTTTACTTGAACACTTACTGTACTTGAACAGATGCATAATCGGTTAAAGCAAGCGGATTCTTCTTGTAGAAGAGATTAAAATCCCCCTCAATACATTCTGACTGCTGGCCTGATTTCACGGTTTACTCGTCTTATTTGTTCAATCTTCATATCAATAACCTATATGTCTTCCTCCTTAGACAATGCAGAAGCACATTCGTAAACAAAAGTGCATACGAAGGGGAACCATGTCCAAAGAAATTAGAACGTTGGGGTTGACATGCCCTGGTGTGAATCTACCACAACTGACGACAATTTCAGAACTGACATCCAATGGGAATGGCAAGAACAAACAAATCAAAGCAAAACTTGCGCAAGATCTCACTTTTGATGATTTGAAGCTGATAAGAAAACAGGCAAGTCTCTTATTATCTGAGTATCTGCTAAAAATATTGCCATGTATGTCTTCAAGTAAATTCCAAATGCAACATTGAAATGTTATTTTGTTCTACTTTGTGAAAATTGAAAATTAAGATTTTAAAGCCACGAGAGCTGTTGCATTTTAAAATGATTTTCTTTTGCTGCAATGTAAAAACATTTTTGTTGCCATATGAATATAAAGAAACTTACTTCTGGACCAAAATATTCTAGGCCTTGAGACAATGCCTTCAATGCAAACATACAGTTGCCTCTCTAGTCTAAAATGTAGAGACGGGGGACTTATGGGGACCACACAGCATTTCTATTTCTTGCCATTTTTTAATTTTTTTTGGAGAGTACCCCTGGTTCTTTTCGTAGCACTGCACTCTTGCCCCTAGCCCAATTATCATTCAATTGCTTAAGAAAATGGACCATTTCCATAATCAGTCAGTATATTTTAGAAGATAGACGAAATGCTTGACCGGCAGCTAAAAACATTAAGAAAAAGCTATGCCATCAAGAATGCCTTACTGCACTAAGTATCTCTTGGGTTTGGTGTGGACTCCCATTTCTAAGGGAACTCAGCTTCTACTTTTCTTGTTTCTCTAGGTAAGCAGCATCACCACAAACTTTTACAAGAGAGTGCGCGATGAGAAACTAAAAGCAGCTGATAAACATTGGCAAGATCTGGGAACAGACGACATCAAATCACAGGATCTTCGCGAAAGTTTTCAGAAATCATTCTTGGCTTACACTGATTATAAACACATACCTATATGTTCGATTGCATCTAGCTACTCTAAAACCAATCCTCTTTTTGTCAGACTTTGAATGTTGTATTCTTACTGGGCAAGAGGACATCGGCAATTGCACTGGATATTCATTTGGTATAATTTTCGATACTTTGATTCTCATTTTATGTTGTCATCTGGATTGTATTGTGTTCTAACAAGTTTTTGTGCCAGTAATTGTCTCTTTTTTCAGGCTCGCTGTAGTAAGAATCCTTGCCAGCGAGTATGCATTGGTCTTTAGTTACCTCAAATATGCGATGGCCTAAGAGACACTCGATCTCAAGTGAAAAAACCGTTAGAATGCCAAAAAAGTTTCAGACCTTTGTAGCTCTGTAATTTCAGGCGTACGAGTCATAAAGTGTGGTCATTCTGAGCGGTAGGTCCGGCACTGCTCAATAAGGATGTATTTTAAAGCTACGATCCCGAAAAATTGTGTGTCCAAAGGCAGCTTTTGCAATTTCTACTTTTATTTACAACTGTATAATTTTATTCCCTCCTCCTTTCCCCAGATCACTGTTGGATTAGTAGCTCTATTATTTGTGATTCGAAAACATGCAATATCTATTTTCCGAAGAGAAGCGAAAACATAAGCTTTTTTGAAATGTCTCAGTTACTTTTACCTGGGATTGTAGGCCAACCAAAGACATTACCTTGCTATTTTTGACGTTATCAGAATAGTGACAAAATGAACAAGAAAAAAGCAACTTTATTAGTTTAATTATCTAACACGTTTTAGAAATCATCATTCCTAGACGATTATGAAATGTTTATTTTTACTTTTTCAAAGAATGCTGTTCGATGAGTTGACAAGGTTCCTCTTTTCTTCAACATCACCTCAGATTACGGCTTCCATGCTGAAACATCTAAAAGATTAAAGGCTATATTGGTACTAGAATAGTTAAAATATCAAAACGAACATTGGTTTTTTAAAAATGTTTCACAATAATTTTAAAGAATATCACTAAAGCCAATAAAATTACAGAAATTTTGTACAGGTGCATGTTATATACACGCGCATGAAATTTGAATAAAAAGGAGCAGGACATTTGCAAATCTGTTGTCCTATAACGTAACTCAGTGTAATACAATTGTAATTCTCATTTGATATATTCTTTCATGCAAGTGGCCAAGAGAAAGTAACTGAACGATTTGCAATAATAATAACAACAACTTCTAAGTATAATTTAAACAAACAACACTTGCATGTTTCATTGAAATGTCTTTTCTCCTTGATTCTGTTAGCTACATTGAAATTTACCAAGCGAATTTTGTGATGCAACGGCTCTGCATCTCGAAAGACATTGCTTTCTGAGGAGTCCTGAAAATGCTTCTTCTGAGAATGTGCAATTGTTTGCTTTTCATTAACTTCTACCATGCACCAAGATTCTTTATTCATTTTTCGTTTTCGTGTTCGTCTCACAATAACGGTGTGATAGTGTACTGTGTTTGAAGAGGAAGGCGATTTACAATTTCTATAGATTGAAAATCACGCAATAACCTCCAAAATAACATTCGAATTAACTGATATCAATTACGTGTATCACAATGCCATTAACAAAGTACCTAAATCAGACGTTGGACTTTTCGTTGCAAAAGCAAAGATACATTCAAGAGAACAAAGAGGCAAATGGCCTTGTTTTTGGCCAAATAGCAATCACATTAATAGTTGAAGAATCGAATAAAGTTAGGGTTTTTGTTTTAATGTACGTATATAGATTTATAAACAGCAAGATTAAGATAAGACCCAATTGTGGACCTATAGCTGGGCTGGGCCGCATTTTATTTGGGCAGTTTCACGCCAACACAGATTTACAGTTTCTGTTTGTAGAGTTATGTCTTATATTTTCTTTCTAACTCTTTCAAATCGTGATACTTTTATTTCTACTTGTAGCAAATGCAAATACGTGTAGCAAAGGCAAATGCAAATGCCTACGCCAAACATGTCTTATTGTCTAAAAGCCAACAGAAAGACTAAAAGTATAAATTGTGCTTTAACTGAAGCTTCATTGCATGCCATCCCAAATAATCTACAATATTGGTGTCTTCTCTTATTTTCTTGCACCTATGTAGTGCCTCTCAGATACATAAGACATTACCTTAGCGCCATAAATGAGAGTTTATATGCACACTGATCTATCTTGTATATTAATCTAACTTGTATTATATGCATACAGTTCTCTCAGCCTATAGTCACTCTTAAACTCAAACTACTTGATACAGTCACATAAAATTTCGAACCAGTTATGCAAAACTATTAAATTGGGCTCCATTTACAGTAACATTTTGATTACAGTCACAAGTCTTCAAGGTACATTCGGTGCGATTATAACCAGATTCTACTGTATTTATTTCTACTTTGTCACTCAGTTTTAAGACGAGCAATTTGAAGTAAGTGGTACCTTCATTCTCCATTTCCTCCAATACATGCAAAGATTAAGGATGTGTATGTTTCCTGTTATTTGTTTATAAGTGAGTTGTTGTGGTTTCTTTTCCTGCCTATTCAATATTTCCAGTATATTTGAGCTGGAGGGAGCGGGCATTTCATTTCGTTTATGCATTTATCTTTTTTTACTCGCTGAACTGTAACAAAACTATAACAGACTATAGAATTCTATTCCAAGGTCATTTGCACCAATAATCTGAAAACTTAAAATCACCGCAGTTAAGGCTGAATCCAAGCTTTAAATGACTGCTTACAGCCATACAAGATGTAAAGCAAATAGCATAAACCAATCCTTGTCTTTGAAAATTCTATATTTCACAAATAGGATTAGGTTCTTTGAAAGAAACGTCCAAGTAAAGAGAGATTATTACTGCTAGGATCTTTTTAAAAATTGTAATCCGTCTCATCCCAGTGAGCTGAGAAGGAAATTTAGGTTCAATTCAATGGATTTTGGGAAATTTCATAAAAAGAGTTATTTTTACTAGTTTTTACTAAACTAGTTTTTTAAAGGCCCAGATCGTAGTTTATGTTTAATTATAAGTGCGGGAACATTTCTTAGCAATTTTACGTTGAAGCTTTTATCATTGACTTTTGCCTTGATATAAATTAATGGATCTTTAGCAGTTTTTTCGGGTAAAACATGATTGCAGCATTTTGCAATTTTCAATCTAATTAGATCTCAGGCCTTAAATTTTTGTTATCTATTACAAAGGAAGCTCATTGAAAATTATTTCAAAAGCAGGGCTGCCGGACGCAGGCTTGAGCAGGGGGGCCAAAAGGAATATAATGAGCACAAACATATATTTATTTGTAACATTGGTTGTTGCCGAAATAGGACAGCTTTTATGGTAATTCAGAAATTTAGAAAAAATAACACAGCATAAATGGCTATGTGCTCCATTTAGGGGTCTCGCACTCTTGGGCATACTTAAATGTATAATTCCTCATGGACGTTGAAATTTTTCGTTTATGTTTATCTTTCATCAATATTGATGAAAGATATACATAAACGAATATGATTTCTTTCAAATTCGATTTACTTTTTTTTGTTTTTGATTTTTATTGTAAATGAAGATCGCGGCAGGAACACATTCTTCCCCGTACTTGTAGCAAGTGCATTATATTCGTCAAATATTCCAATTAATTACAACACACCAAAAAAATAATCCCATATTAATGCAATCATTCATATATAAGTAACAAAAACTTACAAGTTAGACCAAAAACATAGTGTTCAAAATTGATAGGAATTATCGAATTTTTAAGCTCTGTCTATTTCAAAGTAAATTTTAGTCTTTATATAATTCAAAGCGAGTTTTCAGTCTCTATCTCTTCCAAAATTTAGCAAGACATAAAATTAACAGCTAAATTGTTATCCTTAGACCAATTGAATTCTCTGAGATTATATAAAGTGTGTAGTAGTACGCTGGTCGACCTACCGTATTCTCTCTAATGAGCGCTTCATTTTTGAGCAAAAATCTCCAATGAGCGCTCATTAGAGATGGCATTGGAAATTCAGATTTCAAGATGCTACGCCAGTGTTTATGCAACTCGACGAGGGTTCCGACTCGGAAGAAATTGACATCTTGACAATTTTTTTCGCTTTAACAAGTGTGATGCTAATTCAAGATTAATTTTTGTAAAAACAATGATCGTTTGAATTCCAATGCCCAGTTTTTTATTGGTGGATATCTTTAGTGTTCATCGGAACATCGATCGATGATTGACTAAAATGTCCATTAAACGACAAACGTGCTATCTTCAACCAGTGCGATCTTATTTTACGTGCAGATGACACGGAGCCAGAGAGATGCAAACTGTTTGGGCAGTGTGTAACGTGATTTCTACTGACTGATTATGATTTACAAGAGTTCGTATTGATATAGAAAACTGGCAAACTTAATTAAGAGTTATACAAAGGAAAGGATATGCTCGATGGTTAACAATGGTGTGATGGATTAGGTTAAAATGACGTGTAATTAACATAGAGAATGATGAATATAGAATTACGTAGGTATGCAGAAGAAGCAATGATGGATTGTATAAAATGGCCTAAATTGAATCACTACAATAGCCCCCTCCCTAGAATGCAAGCGAGTGTGAAGCATTCGATACGTAGGGAGAAAAGCGAGAAAAAAAAAATGCAATGACGAGAACGAATTAAGTTTTAGAGTTCGAAATTAAATGTTCATTTCTGGTGTGCATGTTACTTGCCAGCTCTTGTGGTGTGAATTGACATCTTGCAGAATTTGTGCGGAGAGTGGTGCTTGCTGTGCCGAGGTTTTTGGCGTAGGATGACCAGGAACCCTGAAATGTGCATCTCTGGTTTTATGTGTAGGATGACCAGGAACCTGCAATGGATTGGAGGCGTATGTGTGAGCAAAGAACGAAATGCCTTGTTGCTGCCGTAGATGGGTGAGGCGTGTGAGACAATGTCCGATGCTGTTTGCTGCCTTGATTCGAATGGTGTAGCGTAGCACTACGGTGAGTCGAGCGCTGCTGTGTTCGCTTGTTGCGAGTTGGCACTACGGTGATTCGAGTTCTGCTTGATGATGGTGCATGTGTATTGTGGTGCGTTGAAAACAGCGTCGTAGAATGTGCGTGTCGAAGCAGCCGCGGTCACGTCGTGGTCACCAATTTAGTGTTCATCGGAACATCGATCGATGATTGACTAAAATGTCCATTAAACGACAAACGTGCTATCTTCAACCAGTGCGATCTTATTTTACGTGCAGATGACACGGAGCCAGAGAGATGCAAACTGTTTGGGCAGTGTGTAACGTGATTTCTACTGACTGATTATAATTTACAAGAGTTCGTATTGATATAGAAAACTGGCAAACTTAATTAAGAGTTATACAAAGGAAAGGATATGCTCGATGGTTAACAATGGTGTGATGGATTAGGTTAAAATGACGTGTAATTAACATAGAGAATGATGAATATAGAATTACGTAGATATGCAGAAGAAGCAATGATGGATTGTATAAAATGGCCTAAATTGAATCACTACATATCTATCTATCTTCAATGAGCGCCCTTCTCCAATGAGCACCCCTCTCTAATGAGCACCACTTTTCTGAGACCAAAAAATAAAATGAGTTACCCCGGCGTTCATTAGAGAGAATACGGTGTCAAACCAGCTGAGAAACAACTGGCAACACACTGAGGAAATTTTTCTCGCCAAAGAGACAGTCTCCTTCGCAATAAATGTTGTTAGAAATTGAGAATCACTGGAGCAACGCCTTGATTTAAGTTCTTTTACTTGGCGTCTAAAGGAAAAATATCTGGCTTTGAAAATAGTACACGCAATATTTTTTTCCAAAGAAGGGCACTTTTCATATTTTTTCCAAACAGGGGGGCCTGTGCCCCCAGCCGCGTTTCCCGCTACTGTAACTAGAGTTACCTCTGTGGGGGCGCAACAATTAATTTTGACATCGAGATCGAGGCTGTTAACTTCATCTGTTTGTAAATATTCACGACTATCCGACTATCCGACTATCTGACCATAATAAAGTTGCATTGTGGACGAAATTGTGCTTAATGACAGCGTAAGTGGTTGGAATATTCTGGTGGATAGTTTTCACGCGATGAGAGAACAAGCAAGGGAAATATTATCTTGAAAAAGTCAACATTCCCGAAGCCTGCTTGCTAGGCCCAAGCCAGAAGTCTTCACTTCAGATATGAGGCCATTTGACATTCTTTTTATTTTGATATTGACTGCGTGTAGTAGAATAATAGAATGTTCGCCTCTTGGACAAAATGAAAGCAGCCATGAGAATCCTTTTAAGACTCCGGTTGTTATATTAATTTCTTTTGATGGTTTTAGATGGGATTATTTTGACCGCACAAAACTGGAAAATTTCAATTATATCGTAAAAAATGGCGTGAAAGCAGACAGCCTTCAAAGTAGCTTTATTACGAAAACCTTCCCAAATCATTTTACAATTGTAACTGGTGTTCATGAAGAAACACATGGCATAGTCGCAAATAAAATGTTTGATCCAGTTTTTAATGAAACTTTCTATCCAAATAATACAGAGTCAAAATGGTGGGATGCAGCTTTACCAATATGGATAAAGAATGAAATGCATCGCGACGAAAATAATAACACTGTCAAATCTGAGAAGAAAGGTAACAATAAAAAACGGAAGAGTGCTGCAATATTTTGGGTTGGTTCAAATGTTAAGTACAATGGACAACTTCCCTACTTTTATTTTCCAATTTACAATGGCAGCTACCCCTTTGAAGATCGCTTTGATCTTATCGTTAGACTTTTGAAAGAAGAAAATCCCCCTAATTTCATAGCTTGCTACATTAGCGAACCAGATGCTACTGGACATAAACATGGCCCTGATTCAATAGAAGTCACCAAAGTGCTTTTACAACTTGACAAGCTCCTTGGTGTTTTTCTCAAGAAATTAAAAGAGAACAGGTTTCTTGACTTTGTAAGTTGATAAAGTTACACTTATATTTCAAAGTAGCATTTCAATTTGTTTATAGTTGTAACCAATTAGGTAAATGTTGCTGAAAGTTCTGAACTTCCTTTGATCTTTGATCTATACTTCATCTATAAGCACCTTTGGAAGTACCAAATAGTTAGATGTATTAACTGTGTAATAAATAAATTGATTACTGAAAACTGCTATTAAACTTAAGCAATTAATTCAATTAATGTAGTGGCATTGTTTGCAAAATGCAAATTTTATCTCATTCTAGTGATATATGCACTGTTCTGCAGATCATCTTTTCATTTCTTTTTAAGTCTTTGGCATCCACTTTATTCAAATTGCTACCCACTTAATTATCTTCTTTGCCCGACTTCTTCCTTCCATCCATGCAGCATAGCTTGCCCACTTGCCACCTATATTTATCTGAGTTTACTACAATGTCAAAACCTTTAGTGTGTAACCATAAACTTTCATTTGTCCATTAGTTTCGGTTTGTCCATGTGATGTTAAACATTGCTATTCCCATATTTCTCTGTGCCACTGCCAATTGATGCCAGTGCCCTTGTTTTAACACCATATCTTATTACCAGAAGTATGGCACCATCTATTACTCTTTTCCTTCCTAATTCTCATGAATTGACAAATTGCCCAAATCTTGGCCATCCTGTAGCTATTTTTCTTTCAATTCTTCTATTTGTTTTGTTTACAGATATCATTAGCTGACTTTGGTAGCCATATTCATTTGCTTCTTCTATAATCTGGCTCTCTATTTTGACCAATGACAAGGACCTTCAAACAAGCAAAAGGACCTTCAAACAATGCATGCCCAGTTTGCATAAATCAAATGTCCAAAATGCAATTGTGAACTCTTCATATGACTTTAATCACTTTTTTACTCACTTGAACCTTTGTCAAGACAAACATTTAAAACCTTACCAATTTATCTGCTATGTTTTCTAATAAAAATAGCTTGATTGTTTGTTGCTAGTATCTAATATGATAGTGATATTTAAGAAGCATAATGTCACTGCTTGGGTAGGTAGTATAATGCTGCAGCTCAAACATTTTAAGAAGCCTAACGGCATTATGCCACATTACCCCCAAACTACACAACTGAAATTGTCTGTAAGATGTAAGCTTAGCCTTAGTCCTTGTTCTTTTTTGTAGGTGAATCTGGTAATTGTTAGTGACCATGGCATGGCAAGTATTGAACCAAATCATCAAATCGCTTTGAATGATTTCATAGATCAAAGCTGGTATAATGCAGTGAATATAGATGTATTTGCATCAATTATACCAAAGGCAAATTTCACTGGAAAAGTATTCAACCAGTTGAAAAGAGTCCCACATTTAACAGTTTATTTGAAGGAAGAAATACCCACAGAACTGCACTACAAAGAAAATCGCAGAGTTCAAAGAATTCTAGCTATTGCAGATGAAGGATATTTGATAACTTTAAATAGGACAGTGGTTACACACACAACTGGCAATCATGGCTACCTGAACAGTTTTAAATCAATGCATGGTATATTTATTGCAGCTGGTCCTGCATTTAAAAAGAACTACACAGGCAAGACATTCTCTAATGTACATATTTATGCACTGCTGTGTAGTGTTCTTGGCATCGAACCATCTCCTAATAATGGTTCCTTATCTGAAGTTGAACATTTCTTAGTTAAAGCACTAAAGACACGGAGAGTCTTTGATATCCTTTCTTTCAAAATAACAATAGTAGCTCTGATAACTATTTTTGTAATCGTGTCACTAATTGGAATCATTTTGCAGTGTAGAGGATCCAAACATTATACCCCTGCGGGGTATGTTCAAGCATCTAGGTCTAAGGATGGTATTTATTTGTATGACTTAACTGAAGATTTTGCATTGAATGAAGAATCTAGTGAAGAAGATTAAAGTGTTGAGACATCATTGTATTGTCTTCCTTAGTCTTTTTTATACTTTGCTCATTGGTCT
The DNA here is from genome assembly GCF_013076305.1 of Rhopilema esculentum. The sequence goes on along the minus strand of NW_027019302.1, from coordinate 6,551,771 downwards.
TGTTTTGTCCACTGATACTGTTCCAACTGATCAATTAAATAGTCTCCATGTATATGTTTTCTTTTACTCCATAACTGATTGAAAGAAGTCCCGCTAGAAACATCTTTTAATATTAAACAATTTGCAGCAATGTTTTAAGTCAGAGGATTTGTACGAAGGGGCATTATTATCGAGGAACTCTCTCAATAGCTAAGCTAGCTGAGGAGAGAGAACAGAAAATGAGGAGAGAGCAATTTTTTTAACAGTGTCTACTTTAGCCTGCTTTATAATTATTGATAGAATGTAGGGTCAGACTTAACAAGTGTCTAATGATTTAATTGAAAAGTTGGGACTGTACGATGTGCTTTTTTTATCCCACAAATAATTTTGAAATTTTATTCTCCTATTAAGAAATTATTCAATCTGAGCAAAGTCAAAAACCTTTTGATGTTCAACTCAGTTTAGAGTACTACTTATCCTTTATGGCTCTAGATATGATCATTCTTTTATTTAATTATGTCATGTGGGAACAAGAAAGTTTGATTGACATGTATTTATTCTGTCCCTCAAATATGTAATTTTGTTAAACACAGAAATAAGGCGGTTTTTGTTTTGCTCAAGATTTTCTTTCAAGAATGGTAACTTTGTAGTCATACATTTATTTTTATTTTAATAAAAGTGAGAACAATGCTCTTTTTCTTGTCGCTGCTTTGCCTTTATATATTGTTTAAAATTGTAGTCAAGCCTCGTTATCTTCACTTTTTTATGTGTTTTCAACATGGTCCATTTCATCGCTGGAGACAAACCTGATGTCATATTGAATGGGATGGTTGTGACAAAGGTTAAATATAGTATATCATGACAGACACAATTATTTTGCTTCAGTCTAATTAATAGTATTTGATTGCTACAAACTAATTGAACATTTTAAAGATAGAGAGAGCGATTTTCCCTAGAATGCTGTTGAAGATTTGCTGTTTTTTTTACTTATCTTATCCGTATTTTCTCTGAAGTTGGAAATTTTGCATCCGACATTCAATTTTTGTTAACACGCATTTCCGAAAGTTAATCTTACGGAAGCTGCAATAAAATTAGTACCTCGGAGGGGGGGGGGAGATGTTTCAAATAAAATTAATTTTTTTAATAGACTACAAGCAAACAACTGTAAGAAATATTTTAAAATGCATTTTAAGATAATCTAAAGGGCGTGGTCGCAAAAAATTTCTGTATAAATAATTGTATAAATAATTTCTTTGAAGGTAGATTTGGATATTTTGCAAGTCTTCGTTATTTTGCAATAGTTTCAATTCTAATTTGGGAAACTTATTAGGATTCGATGTCAATTAGGCGTAAAAAAGAGTTTGGGTTGGTTGCGCTACACGCATAAGAAACAAATGATTTTTGACGAGGCTTGCTAATCTTATTCTTTGGTTAATTTGAAGATCTGTCCATTTGTTCTTTATATTGTTTCTACTCCAACATTGAGTTTTTTACAACACTACATTGGTTTTCAAAACCACTAAAAATCAGTTTTTTCTTATATCTTCAGTAGCACGGATGATTTGCTAATAAAATCTGCTCATTTGACTATTGTTAACACAAGAGAAAGATTTTTTTCCGCTGACTTTTCATTTACGGCTTCACATGTCGTTCCGTTTTTCTGACTTTTTGGGCATATCGAGCCTCGGGGTTGTTATTAATAGTCAGGGCTGTTAGTCCCAGATTTTAAGAGAGTTGTGCAAAGTTGGATATCAGCATGAATCCTCGTCCACAGGGTAGTTTTGGGCACTGAACAGGATAAGATGCAGACCTCGACTGAAAATGTCCCCAAGTGCTATTCTTAGACCGTTGCATTGGGTCCCAGGCCCTAAAAGCATTTATTCTAATAATATCGCTGCTAGTTGTGATACCAGCATGAAAAATTGAAAAAGGTTGGCAGTTTGATGTGCTCAAAAAAATAGGATGCAGACCCCATGTGTTCTTGTGAATAGACTGTGCAGAATGTATAAATGTGTTCTTGTGAATAGGAGCGTACTGCAAATCTCTCACCTAGCTTTTCAGAGATGGAAAGTTCGGTCAAGGATTTTGCATATGTTTTGTTAAAGCGTGAATTTTGCTCCGTGCTGTTGTTGCTGCTGTTTCCATCTCTCGTTCCACACGGTCACCTTGCGAACCTACCAGGTATATTAGACAAAAGCTGTCACGCTTCACTCGTTCCTATTTGTATTTTGCGTATAATCGTTGACCTTGTGCAAAAATAAAGTTTACGTTCAAAATATTTGTTTATGGAGCTTTGTAGCCGCGGAAAAGTAACAAACTTGATTTTTAATCATGTTCAAGATGGTTGCTCCAATTTTGTTCTTTGTACTTTTTGGTGTCTTGATTCAAAACGGTAAGTTGGCATGTGTGGTTTTGCCAAGATTAAATGTTTTGAATAAAATCTGTTTGACATAGTAAACTGTTAAACAAGCACATGAACAAATAAACAAACAAACAGGCACAGAGTTCTAATTACATTGTGCATTGCTTGCCAACTACACAGTGATTGCTTAAATTTAAAAAATAAGCACTGAATTTTGACATATACTCATAAATTAATGATAAACACTGAACTTATGGCTCACTTTAGTCAACATTTTTGAATTGATTGATTTTAGCAGCAATTCGGTGCTTGATAAAAGACGACGACTTTTACAATTTTACGAGATTAATCGACGACTTTTACAATTTTTTGCAGATACTTCGGCCTTTGTAGAATAAATCATACAATTGGCATCAACAATTTATGAAAATGAATGTCAATGAAATTGTTTGAAATGAAGTTCCTTTTTATATAGATAATGCATTAATTTGATTTTCTATCAAAGTAGTTATGAGCTAGTCTAGCACATTATTTGTCGACCAGGAAATTTCCTTGACGGTATGAGAGTCAACGTTGGAATAACCATACAGGAGTTCTTTGCTCTTGATTTATTAGCGAGTCTGTAACAAATATGCAATAAATTTTCAGATGCAAGTCACGTAAAGAAGGGACGCAAAGCACATGCAAGAAGCATTATACGAAAATTTGAGAACACAAATGATCACACCCATGACTATAGCGATACAGCAACGAGAAGGCAACCAGATCTTGGACAGCTTTTGACTTCCTTCAAGGTATTTGACAGCGTTACAAATTCAAAGTCAAATGAAAATGAGGAAACAAAAGTAAATGCAGTTAATGACATGGCTGAAAAAGAAAACAAAGACAAAGATGGACCAAGATTCGGTGGTCAAACCACTGAAGAAAGCAAACCACCGAGATTTGGAGGTAGCCAAGAAGAAAACAATGAGAAGAACAAAAATTCTGGCAGTCAAGGCAATCAACAACGTTTTGGAGATGACGACAAAAGCAAAGCAAATGAGGACAGTAAAGACAAAACTGCTGGAAACCAGGGTAACCAGCAACGTTTTGGAGATGACGACAAAAGCAAGGGAAATGATAATGACAAAGCTAAGAATACTGGCAAACAAGGCAATCAACAAAAATTTGGGGATGAAGACAAAACGAAGGATAGTGGTGGAGACAAAAACAAAAATGCTGGCAACCAGGGCTATCAGCAACCTTTTGGTGATAACAACAAGGGCAAAGGAAATGATGATGACAAAAAAGAAGACAACAAGGGCTATCAACAGCGTTTTGGAGATGACAGCAAGGACAAAGGAAGTGATGACAAAGCTAAAAATGCTGACAACCAAAGTTATCAACAAAAATTTGGAGGTGACGAAAAAAATCAGGGAAAAGTAGATGACAAAAACCAAAAAGACAGTAACCAGGGTAACCAGCAACGTTTTGGGGACGATGACAAAAACAAGGGAAACGATGATGGAAAAGACAAACAAGGAGGTAACCAAGGTTATCAGCAACGTTTTGGAGATGGCGACAAAGGCAAAGGAAATGATGATGGAAAAGACAAAAAAGGAGGTAACCAAGGTTATCAGCAACGTTTTGGAGATGGTGACAAAGGCAAAGGAAATGATGATGGAAAAGACAAACAAGGAGGTAACCAAGGTATCATCACAACCTTTTGGAGATGGTGACAAAGGCAAAGGAAACGATGATGGAAAAGACAAAAAGGGAGGTAACCAAGCCAATCAACAACGTTTTGGAGATGGTGACAAAGGCAAAGGAAATGATGACGGAAAAGACAAAGAAGGAGGTAACCAAGGTTATCAGCAACCTTTTGGAGATGGTGACAAAGGCAAAGGAAACGATGATGGAAAAGACAAAAAGGGAGGTAACCAAGCCAATCAACAACGTTTTGGAGATGGTGACAAAGGCAAAGGAAATGATGACGGAAAAGACAAAGAAGGAGGTAACCAAGGTTATCAGCAACCTTTTGGAGATGGTGACAAAGGCAAAGGAAACGATGATGGAAAAGACAAAAAGGGAGGTAACCAAGCCTATCAACAACGTTTTGGAGATGGTGACAAAGGCAAAGGGAACGATGATGGAAAAGACAAAAAGGGAGGTAACCAAGCCTATCAACAACGTTTTGGAGATGGTGACAAAGGCAAAGGAAATGACGATGGAAAAGACAAACAAGGAGGTAACCAAGCCAATCAACAACGTTTTGGAGATGGTGACAAAGGCAAAGGAAATGATGACGGAAAAGACAAAGAAGGAGGTAACCAAGCCTATCAACAACGTTTTGGAGATGGTGACAAAGGCAAAGGAAACGATGATGGAAAAAACAAAAAAGGAGGTAACCAAGCTTATCAACAACGTTTCGGAGATGATGACAAAAACAAGGGAAATGATGATGGCAAAAACAAAAAAGGAGGTAACCAAGGTTATCAGCAACGTTTTGGAGATGGTGACAAAGGCAAAGGAAATGATGATGGAAAAGACAAACAAGGAGGTAACCAAGCCTATCAACAACGTTTTGGAGATGGTGACAAAGGCAAAGGAAATGATGACGAAAAAGACAAAAAGGGAGGTAACCAAGGTTATCAGCAACCTTTTGGAGATGGTGACAAAGGCAAAGGAAACGATGATGGAAAAGACAAAAAAGGAAGTAACCAAGCTGATCAACAACGTTTTGGAGATGGTGAGAAAGGCAAAGGAAACGATGATGGAAAAGACAAAGAAGGAGGTAACCAAGCCTATCAACAAAGTTTTGGAGACGATGGCAAAAATAAGGGAAATGATGATGACAAAAAGAAGAAAGGGGGCAACCAGCGAAATCACCATAAGTTTGGCAATGACGCCAATGGGGGCAAAGAGAACGGCAAATCTAAGAATCAAAAACATCGTTTTGGTGAGAAGGATGGCAAGAAAAATGGAGATGAGCAGTCATCTGATACCAAAAATAAAGCTTTTGGAAACTATGATGATGAATTTTCTGTCAGCCAGTCAAGTTATACCACTCTGAGTCATAGCAGTGCTCCTGTCGATGAATCTAAGCGAGATTCAACTATTGTAAGGAAAGGAATCGCTGGAACTCTTGGAGACGAGCGTACTAGAAAAGTCAACAATCTGAAAAAGAGAGTTTTTGTCAGTAAGAAGCAGTCGAAGAGCTTGAAGTTAGCAAAAGTCACTAGAGCCAATGCAGGCAAGAGACATTTGTCAAAGATTGTCAAAAATAAGCACAGTGTTAAAAGAGGCTGATTGAAAGTTATATTACTCCATGAATTTCTTCCATTGTTTGTTTCATTTTGAAGACACTTTCTATCAAATTCACTGCTGTTAAGAGTGATGCTTTTAGGAAAAATTCATATCACTATTAATATCTGGATATCAATATGTCCTAAATTTGTAAAAAGCTTTTATTTATTGGTCTTTTGACTTTTGAGTAAACTATAAAGGTAAATGATTTGAAAATGTGAGATAACAGTATATTTTGCAAATGTATTTTGGCAAAAAGCATTTTTATTGTTATTAATGTGTATTTATAGTAGATATGTCTTTTGATGAGAATAATTTGCTTTCCATTGTAACGGTAAAAACTATAAAAAGACCCTTTTTAACTATCTTTCGATCAGCATAACTGCTGCGTTGCATATATTCACGTCTTAGAAGAGAAATCATCTATCATCTTTTTCTTGTGGAACTAGAAGACACTTATCCTCATTAGAAGAACATCATTTCATTTTGAGATAATATTTTCCCTAAAATTTACATCATTTTATTTTATACCTTTTTGAATTATCAATTATTCAGCCACTGTCTTCTTATGATATTTATACTGTAAATAGAAACATGTTAAAAGATTTCAAAGCCATTTTCTTATGAAAGCTTAAGATTCCTTGATGAAATTATAGACTTGTGATTTTTCCATCGTTGTTTCTATTTGACATTGTCTCTCAGTAACGTACACAACATAATTTTAGTTCTCCTCTAGTCCTCTTGCTTATTATGAACACAATTCCGGACAGCTCGTTTCTCTATATCGTATTTTTCAAATACACTTTCTGAAATAAGCACTCCTGCTTGAGTAAGAAAGTGCAAATTCGATTTAGGAGTTCAAGCGTAAGCTATTTACTAATATTAGACCCCCAAAGAAATTGACTTATAATGTTCATGACATTGTTGGCGGTAAGGAATCTAGCAAAACAGCGTCTACAATTTAGCGCATCAAATGAACATAGATCTGGAGAACTTTGTTTTTCTTGGTCCAGTTTGCGATTGCGGGGTGATGGGGAGATGAAAACAAGCATTTTCCCTGTACTGCCTTTTGCTTGAAATTGAGGGAAAAGGATCTCTTCGGTCAGTTCGCTAAAATACCTGGGCTGAATGCATTAGGTCTTGTTTCTTACGCTCTTCGTTCAACACTCCTATTTGGTAGCTCTGTCTTGAATGTTATTGAAAATAAGACAGGCCCGTAGACAGCTAAACTGGATTAAAGTGGGGGGGGGGGGGGCGTTCATGGATAGAAATTCTATACCTGCCTTACGATATATTGTCAGATTTTTGCAAATTATTGGGGGGCATTGCCCTCCCTGCCCCCACTGTCTACGGGCCTGAAATAAGAGAAGCAACGATTTCTTTCATAATCAAGACCGGGCGACTTTAGGGTACGTGTTTCGTGGCATATGAAGTCAATGGTTCACATAACTAATTGAAGTCTCTATTGGTGCTTGGAACTCCAAGTTATATTGAGACCTTATACTATAATTTTGATGGTTCAATAAAGGATAGCACATTCACATAGTTTCCAACTAGGGCCTCAGCAATAGCCAACAAAGAGACATCCTTTATTTAGTGACACGTTTGAAAAAAATCGCCAAAAAAGCACAAGATAGATGGCAAAAACCCTTCGTTTTGGAATGAAATTTTTAAGGGGGTTTCACAACATTGTTCAAAATCACACGTTTTACAGTAGCTCAACCTCAGCTTTTTTATGATTTGTGTTTTAACGTTGACCAATTTTGAGGCTCGTTTGTTCTCTTGTAAAATTGTTCTCATAAAAGAGAGTTTACTTTTGGAAGTTCAAAATTGTCATGTGGAAGGCAGTTCCACATCAACCTCATCTGCGGTCAAAACGCGTTTAAAACGCACTTGAAACTGTCTGCCATTTTAAGTAACCAATCAGGTCCTTTTGTTTGGTTGACTTCCGCCATATTGGGAGTGAGCTTGGCTGTGGGGTTGCTCATGAGGAAATAGACAGTCACAAGAAAGTTTACATTTGGACTGCAAATTGCTAAAATCAGGATGGCGATGCGACAGCCAGCAGCCGTCATAGACAATGGAACAGGGTAAGAGACTAAATTCAGAATGTAGAGTTCTTATTTTGTAATGCTCACCGCCCAGTAGTAGTACTGGATGTTGGCTCTGTTAGGCCGACAAGATCCACGAGTCAGGTCATCATTGCTGCGTATATTAGAGCAAACCAGTAGCATATATTCCTTCCAGCGCTATATGAAGGAATTCGATTAGTTTTTGTGAAGAAATTTGGAGTGCTGGCAATTAAAGATGCATGCAGAGAGAGAGGTTGTAAAGCTGTCATTTTGCAAGGTAGCAAACGCCAGGCTTAGCTTGGAAACCGGTTTGGGCAGCCGACGTATACGTTTATCAGATCTGATGTTTTCTGATGAATTGTTGCACAGTTATATAAATAGATCTACTGCAATTCATGTAAGATAAATTTTGCTTTAGAAAATATAGCATTTTGATCATTAAGTCACAGGTTTTGCCTCTACCCACCTAATGTTAGAAATTCAATTCTCTAAAATCAAATTCAATCATTCTCTTTAGCAAAAAGCAACTTGAAACCTTAAATTACAATGAATTAGTAAGATGAATACCTGGACTTAAAAATTGAATTCATATCCTCCAAAAGCTCCCTCCCCTCTTTTTTAATTCTACCCTCTCTTTTAAGCCCCCTTTCAAGCAAAAATTTGAAATAAGCCCCCTTCACTTTTAAGCGCCCCTCTTTAGCCCTTGGTGTCAAACAAGGAAAACGCTAGATTAAGGAATTAAGTGATAGCTTATAATGTTTTTACTTTCAATGCTTCCTATTTCTATTTTCATATGATTAAGACTAAGCCCCCCTATAGGATTTAAAAATGAATAACCCCCTGTGCCGTGGCTTAATAGAGTTTTACGGTAGGTCATATTGGGGTAGTAACTAAGTATATATAAGTTTTAGACAATCCTTGCAAAGAATGGTTTATCTCATCAAACTGACACCAAATTTCATCAGACAAAGTGTTTTTAAACAACAATTGACATCGCAGTCTTTCCTCAATTCTGGCATCACAGCATGGGGACTTACTTTAAAATCTTTCTTAAATCCTCTATTTCACCTGCAGAAAATTCTTCTTGGCTGTACCAAATTCAAACCATTTACAGCTCCATCTGCACCCATTTTCAAGTCATTAAGAATTCTTAAACTTGAGGATACTTTGCATTTGAATATTCTTACGTTTGTTTATAAGGCAAAAATAGGTTATATCCTTCCTGTTTTTACAATTATTTCCAGCCAAACTCATCTATCCATAAGATTGGAACTCACCAGGCAACTAGAGGTGATCTCTTCAAATCTCTTAACTTAACCTTGTTTCTCAATTAAAAAATCTCTCCAAATTGTTGCTTTACCTTTGGTCTCTTCAGAAAAACCTGGCAAACATTTTGTTTTGACTCTTATAAAAAATGTCTGTAGTTTTATTATTTCTATGGGGGGAGGGGGGGGGGGTCGGTGGCTCTCTCTTGATTAGTTAACCTATTTAGAGAGCTCCTCCTAAATCAATCAATCTTAAATACAATCATGAAAAGTGCTTTTTCTGTAATCTTTAATTTTGGTTTATTTTTGTGTAGTGCTGTATTTCTATATATATGTATTTAGGTGTAGTGTATTATGTAGAATTGTATATAGGATTGATTGATGAATGATGAAACCAAAACTGAAAACTGGAATTGAAATGCGTAAATTTTAAGATGAAGCTTTTGATGAAGCCTCTTACCTAATTTTCCTCAATAGCTACACTTAGCAAAGAAGTACAAAAGATTTCACTAAACTTAGTTATGTGAAAGACTTTCAATGAGCTGGCAAACACTTACCGGTATCTGTATTAAAGGCACATGCTTTCATTATAGACATGGCAAAATGTGTTACATGATCAGATTCAACTGGTATAAATTTTAAACAGGAATTTTTACAATATGTCTCGCAAGATTAGTTAAAGTGCTCCTGTGCAAAAGTATCTAGCTTTTAAGTAGTGATTTTCAGTGATGGGAATGTAAGGTGTTGTGAGTAACATTTTAGTAGCACAAAAGCTTTCCAAGTATACTAGCGTGTCCTAACTAGATATATTCCATTTAAATTAGCTGAAGGCTTTGTAAGATATCGAGTTTTAACAAAAGTGGGGAGCTTGTTGAAAATCTCTTTTAGAAATGTGCAAGTGTTTCCATATTACCGTATTTGCTGTGTATACTGTATTTATAGTGGAGCTTCAAAGTGCAAATGCAACTCCTATGTTAAAAAAATTTCACCATGCCTTTTCTCACTTTTATACAGATTTTCATCTACATCATTTATATATACATCATCATGATCAAGCTTTGTTCTTTTTGTTTCTTCTTGTTGTCTTTCAGTCATCTTCATGGCTGTCTTTTATTTATAATGTCAGCTAAATTGTAGACATAAAAGTTTCATTGCCTTTCTTTACTCAGGTTCATAAATCCCTCCAATTATGTTAATGCTTGTCACTCTATAGAATAATAATCTTCATTTCACATTAACTATTGTTATTGGTTTTGTAGTGGCCACTTTATATCTTTGGCAACTCCGTTACTAGACACACTATTGTTCATCTGTTCTGTTACTTGTTTGTTGTTATACTTGCTCTAGTTTCTCTTTTTGTGTATTTTATTTTCATTTGTATAGTTTTTGGTAGTTTTTTGTCATAATTTGCAAAATGCTGTCAAAAACGTATGAATATATGTGATATTTCTTTGCGCAGATATACAAAATTAGGATTTGCAGGGAACACAGAACCACAGTATATAATGCCCTCTGGTATGTTTACAATAGCTATTTTGTATATAAACAATGGGTAGGAACAATGCAAAATTATAAATATCAATGAAATTATAAACAAAATCATATTTTATGAACCAATTATTTGTTATATTCGCGCTCATGAAGCCATGTTTGTGTGGGCAAAATAATAGTCAATTTAAGCTTTAAGTTTTGATGCTTCAAATTATATCTTGTTTTTATTTGATTACTTGTTGTTGTTAAGCATTTTCCTACCTACCTTTTATTGATCGAATTGTCATCATGAAATTGATAGAATCTTATCAGGTGACCTTTGTTCAAGAAATTTTCTCCAAGCGTATTTTTTATGTGCAAAATGTTTGTATCATAGTTGCAATTATGCAGATGAAGTTAGCAATTCCTTGAAATTGAAATCAGATTAGAATATGATATATATACTTCAATCATACTATGTAATTTTTCAAAACAAAACTTAGGATTTATTATTATTTTTTACAATCTTAGCTATTGCAGTAAAGGAAACAGCAAAACTTGGTGGGAAAGGTTCAATCAGAGGAGTAGATGATCTTGGTATGATTTTAATGAAGTTAGTATTAAAAAAGAGGTCCACTTCAAAGGAAAGACAAAAACTGAATCCTTTACATTTTTGTCATCGCTAAATGTTCCTGCAAACAGTGATCTAAAATAGATTTATTGTTTTTTTAAAATAACACAGTCAGACATCAGTTCTTTTGTTACTTCTGTCTTTTGAAATATTGTTCATATTTTTATTTCCCAATATCAATTACTTTTTTATAGTAAAGACTATAGTAAAGAATTTCCAGGCACAATGTGCACTTGTGGCTGTCAAGTTGATAGCTATTTATTTTTTGAAAAGCATAGTTTTAAATAATTATTGATGTTTTATACAAATTAAGGTATTTGGCTATTTAGAATTGTTTGAAGTGTTACAATTTTATAACTCCAGCTAAGTTATCTTTGTATTTCAAATTAATAAACTCATGTTATCAATAAAGGAATACTTGAAAACATTACCAAGGTTTTTGTTGATAACAGACAAGATAAACTTAAATATAGACCACTGTTCCAATGCCTAGCCATTTTGCAAAATATCTTTTGGTTTTCAAAAGGATGATATTGTTAGAGATGGGAAACTTTATAGGCTTAACACTGTCTGCATCCTTGTTAGTGCACTCAAATCTCAGCGGTGAGGCAATCGGATCTGCACTTTGAAAATTAGTCTTTTACACATATAAGAAATAGTTCAATTATTGACTTTTCTAATATGAATTTAATCACTTAAACTTTGTTGAGGCTGTTTATCATTTTTTCAAAGGCCTAAAAGTCACCAAAACCACTAGAAATTGATCAACTCTTTCTCTTTATAGACTTTCACATTGGTGATAGTGCATTAGACATACCGTCTTATTCAACAAAGGTATGCTTCTAGTCTTTATTATTGAGAATTAATTCATCCTGCAAATATTTTCATGAAAGCATTTTGAAAGCCTTTCTGTTATATAGGTGCCCCTCTTTATCAATTCTAGTGAATTGCTGTTGCCCTTGTCACTTAATATTTGTCCCAGGTTGATCTTTTGAATATCTCTGTTGTCATTTATTTGACAGGTTTCCAGTTGTCCACAAAGCTAATACATATTTATTTACGCAACTAAGTGTTGATTTTGATTCATTTTTTCAATTCAATATTACACTACAACAAGGTTTGTTTTAACATTAGTTATAAAACATATTCTCTGAATCTGTTTCAGTGGCCTATAAGACATGGTATAGTAGAGGACTGGGATTTAATGGTATGTTTTTATCCTTATGATGATTAAAAACTAAAATTGCTAATCTATCAGAGCTGTATCAGACCTTGCAAGGAGAGGCGCTCAAGCTCAATCAAATGCCTACACGTGCACCTAGAAAGTTCTAGGTGCTTGATTGATTGAGAAACTAGTGTGTTTATGTTGGAGAAAAACCAAATTTTAATATTAATGATAGAGTCACATTGCCCTTTATGGAACAATTCGATTTTTACATAAATTCTGACCCTGCAATGGTAAATATTAATATGAAGGAAACTTTGTTTGTTTACCTTCAAAAAACTTGTGAAATTATATTGCTGACAACATTACTTGTACTTTTTGATAACTATCATTGTTTCATTTGATTCATAAAAGCTAGGAGAATCTTTTAAAAGTAAGCGGAATGTATATGAAAAAGTTGTAGACCTTTGACTCTGCACCTCAACTTTCTTGGCCATTCCCTCGGTCAGTTTTTAAGCTAAATCAAAACAAACCCCACAACGTATTTCTTCATCTTTCAAAAACAAATAATTGTTGAAACCCAAGCAATAGCTTGCACAATTTTCATTCATAGCGGTTTTTTATCAGGAGCACTTTAGTTCGCCTAGCAACTTCTTTACACAAGCATGTAGACTATACAACAATCTAACAATGTGCATGTAGTACATTGATTTTATTAAGAAGTACCAAAAAGATGAAGAAAAAAGTTTTACTGAAATCGTTCCATAAGGGCGATGTGACTCTATTTTATGATGCTCAATCTAGCGCCTAGAAAGTTGACGGTGCTCAGTTTGTAAAGCGCTTGCTTTTTGCTTCTCACAAGGCCTGAGCTGTTTACGCTTTTGGTGTATAGAACAGGAGTGATCTGCAAATTGTTAGATTGTACTTTTTTCTAAAACAATAATAGAATGACCCTTATCTTGTCATATATCTTATCTATGAGAAATAAGAATCCTTAACAAGATGGTATTTTTCTGAATTTAATTTTGCACAAAATTTGCCTACCATTCATACAAAAACCAACAGAAGCTGACTTCCTTTAAATTCAATTTTAGAAAAAACTTTACCATACAAATTACAATACCTTAGAAAAAATTACATTACCATACTTGACTATGAAAATAAGTTTTTTGGTATATGAAATACTGTTCTAAAAATCTACAAATATTCTGCTACAATGAAAAAATTGCAGAATATCTCCTAGGTCCTTATCTTACTTGAACCAAACACCATTGTTTCTTATATAGGTCTTCCAGTTTTTCTTTGGATATTGCAAGTTTCCTATGAAATGTTCAATATTATTCTCTTTATTTTAGGAACGGTTTTGGGAACAATGTATTTTCAAATATTTACGTGCAGAACCAGAAGACCACTATTTTTTACTGGTAAAACATAACACAGATTTTCTTTATTTTGTATTTAGAATGGAATTGTCAAATAGACATTTTTTTCTAACGAATTTCGGTACAGAGATGGCTAGCAGGCATCTAGATTAAGATCTAAAACTTTTAATTTTTTTATGCCCAAGGATATGAATGGCTTCTGGGCCCACATTGATAATGGTCACTTACTAATAAGGATGCATGGTTGCCAAGTCTCCCATATTTAGCTGGAGTATCTAGCTTCGAGGTTAGAGAACAATAGGTAGAGGAATAGGAGGAAAGAAAAAATCAGATATATATAATTTCAGCATTTAGGATATCAAGAGCAGCTGAGTATGTTATCCAGGTGTATATATTACCATAGAAATTATTGAAAACTTGGATAAGCTGATATCTTTATTTGTGATAAAACAAAAAACTTCATTTATGATAAAAGCATTACCCATAAACGCTCACTGACACAACTTACCCTTTCTCCTTTAAAGTGCTAGTCTGTCCTCCCGTATTTTCTATTTTGAACGACAATGTTAGATTAGCTTAACATCAGTAATGTCATTTAGCAATTTCTCTCGCATATTATGAAATTGCTAAACAGCACGCTTGTAAGATGTCGGTTATGATTTAGTATATATATTTGTAGAACAATTGAAGTTATGAGCAAAAATTTGGGCAAGAGAATGTTTTTGCTTATATTTTTCATTTTATCTATATTTGTAGACTGAGCCTCCACTTAACACCCCAGAAAACAGAGAGTACACAGCTGGTACGTATGTTTCAACCACTTAGATATCATGCTAACCCATCCTTTGTTTTAGGGATCCAATTTGTGTCATCTTCTGAACGCTTGCTTTGCACAAGTTTTTCTCGAATTATCAAGTCAATTTAGGTGACGTAGCTTATTTAGTTCTAGATAATTTAACTGACATGTAAAAAATGGCTTTGAAAAATGTAAAAGTTTTCTGACATACGAAAGCTTTTTTTCTGACAATCTTCAGGATATAAACGCCAGGACCTAGATCGAAAACCTTAAGCTAGAAAAAATCTAAATACTCAGTTATGGATCTAAATAGGCCAAGCAGAAGCGCTAGCACATGCCTGTAAAGGTTGCCCAATTAGTGCTGCTTGCCTATCTAAAATATGTCTAAACAGCAGCAGTTTTTTTTCATTTTCATGTAAATGGGTTCTAAACTGCTGAACGATAACCGGGCGTTAGTTTCAGATGATTCTGTGTGTTTTGAAATGTTTCATTTTTCAAAGACATTTTCAATTATGTGCCGCCGAAAATTGTTTATTTATATCTTTGTATTTTAATCTTATTTGCCTCCTTATTAGCCCTGACAAGACAATTCAAGTTTAATCTTAGGTAGCCACAAGATCGACGAAGTCATTCTTCTTCTCACTTGTATGTTTAACAAAAGCTTCAATAATAAGGTGGAAACCTTCAGAATATAAAGTTTCACCTACCTGTATCGAACTTCCAACTAAGATTTTTCATCCAAAGTAGCGCTGCATCCAAAGTAGTGTTTCTTTTTTCTCGTAGAAATTATGTTTGAATCTTTCAATGTTCCTGGCTTGTACATCGCTGTTCAGGTAACGCTCATCAAATGGATGAAATTGCTCCTCTCTACAATTCATGTTTTCATTTTTTCATAAACCGGTTTTTTGCCAAAATTTTTGGATATTACATTTATCAAGAGAAGTTTTAACAGTACCAAGGCATTCTACTAACTCTGGAACACCTTTCTGCATCAGCATTTTTTATTGGAGTCAGTTTTCAGCATTCGCAGTGTTAATTTGCAATATCAACTTTTCAGAATTATTTCGTCCCTCTTTTTCAAAGATTTGGTGGGTTTTGAATTAAACAGGAAGAAATCGTTGATTCTCACCTTGGCATTTACGGTCTTGTATAAAAATGAAATGTGCTGCTAGGTTTTTCTAGCTGGGTATTCCCAAGGCAAAAAGATAAGGGCAATACAGATTCTGTCCTGACAGCCAACTACAGTTTAAAGCATATAAATGAGTTTTATATTTTTATAGAAAATTGACAGTAATCCTGTCATAGAGAATTTCACTATCTTGTCGTGCTTTCCTACCTCTTGACTTAAAAGAACATGTTTGGGTATTTTCTTTTAATATCTGGCATTATTAATATTTCATGAACATTCTTTGTATGGATATTATATGTTTCTTTATTTCAAGTATCGAAATTATTTGACGTATTCTTTATTCTTTTTAGATATTTTTTATTGGTTTCCCTCAGCCCTTTTTTATAGCTTTGTCACCAGTTGTTTATTTTTCTAGGCTGTCTTGGCTTTAGCTGCATCGTGGACGTCCAGGCAAGTTGGCGAGAGAACTTTGACTGGAACTGTCATTGACTCGGGAGACGGTGTTACCCACGTGATCCCAGTTGTAAGTCCCGTGTATAAGCTTTAACCCCTTAACTGTATTTATATGTACTGCAACTCGCGAGAGGAAAGCAGCTATTTTTATCTCTCGTTCAAATGAAACTGCTGTTTGGCTGAAATTATGCTAAAAGCACAAACAAAGCATAAACATGCTGGTTTTCAAGCGTGTGCAAGGAATTGCTGTTTTTGTGACGGAGTTAGCTTGGCAATTTAATAATCCGTTGAGCGCTTTAGATTGACCGGAATTCATTTTTAACAGACATACGCTCTATACTGTCTCAGTTACAGTATTTCTTGTGT
This sequence comes from Rhopilema esculentum, assembly GCF_013076305.1. Next base: position 6,535,416 of record NW_027019302.1, on the reverse strand, counting down.
AGAGTAGATTTACCGACACGGGAAAGATAAAAAATTAGAAAAGTGGCATGTCTCTCCTAAGTCATGGTGCAAGTCTTGTTTGCTATTTGCCTTATATTTCACCACCCGTTTATCGTCTGTGTCATTTTAAACCCTTGCTCGCCCATATGTCCCGCCCGGAGAGTATTGACATATTGGTATAATCATTGTTGTTTCTCCGTCCTGCATTAATTCATTTTCAATCCTTGTGTTTGGATTACAGGCTGAAGGATATGTCATCGGAAGCTGTATCAAGCACATTCCAATTGCTGGTAGGGACATTACTTACTTTATCCAGCAACTGCTAAGGGAAAGAGAAACTGGAATCCCGGTCGAGCAGTCTTTAGAGACAGCCAAGGCTATCAAGGTATACCATTATCACCTGGTTTTTTGCAACTCTTTTACTCTTTTAAATCTCAACCTCAGTGACAAGAAAAGAAATGAAAAAAATTCACAAAGTGCCCAGTAATATATTTATGGTGTTTGCAGCAGTTTTGGGCTATGTAAATGCTTGGTGTATAAATTTTTAGGCCATTTAATTAGAAATTTTCAGCTTAACCTTAAAAACTATCGAACTACGGACCACAAAAATGTATAACATATAAACGGTTAATGAGGATTAAAGCGTTTAACGGCCTTAACTTCTCAAAGTTTCCACATCATTATTATCGGTGTCAATTTACTAGTGGTTGACATTGACCACATTCTTTGTCATTTCTTCAGGAGCGGTTTTGCTACACCAGTCCAGATATAGCAAAGGAGTTTAACAAGTATGACTCAGACCCTGCTAAGTGGATCAAGCAATATGATGGTGTGAATAGCGTCACAAGGAAACCTTTTTCGGTCGATGTCGGATATGAGCGCTTCCTTGGACCTGAAATCTTTTTCCATCCAGAAGTATGTTTTAAATCTTATGGTTTTTGAGAACAGTTTTGTATACATTTAGGAACTTAGCGTATCTGGGTTGAATGTTTTAGATTTTTTAAATATATTTATTCATACGCGGTTTCTATTATTCACACAACTGCAAGGGGAGTTCAAAAAATAACCTCTCGAGTGACCGCTATCGAGTGACCTTGCTACAGTGCCAGCCAAAGGTTTCGGCACGCTACACCAAATTTCAAACATTTTAGACTGCATCCCTTACTTCCTTCAAACAATATTTTTTATGTTAAGAACGAAGAACCGCAGGATAGGCTGTCCGCCGGATTCTGTGAATCTTGCAATGAGTGATGTTACGAAAGATATTCAGGAACAAAGCAATACGACGACGAGAATCCAATGTCACGAGATAAAATTTTCAAAATAAATTAAATTTAAGGAATATACTAATAAAATATTAAAGGAATATTTTTTATGCAGTTTTAACGGCTCCCTGATGTCCAGTATATTACTTTCAGAAAGCTATGATTTAAACTCTTACAAACATTGTTTTACGGGAGAGGATATGCGGTGTCAGTCTTTTTCCCGGAAATAGTTATACACTTTTTTCAAAATGACAAAGATCGTTGATCATTGCATGCCAAATTTTTTTGTGTGGCTTTATCAACCAAATTTCAGTCTCGTTAATTATTATTTTTTATGCTAAAAAATATCATTAATCCATTGATCAAAAGTATTAGAAATACATTATAAGCATTGTGTTGTATACCCCCATGCTTAGTACTTGGTTTCCAATCTTTTATCCATGTCTGGTCAAACCTGTTTACGTTTCTCGTGTTTTTTTCTGATAGACGATCTTGTTTTTGTTGAAACGAGTTGAAAATCACCCAATTTTTGCCTAGGCTATAGTCTTGTATTTGAGAAGCTCATTAAGATATTGGTTCAACGGTGAAACTCTTTATTTATTTATAAAGCAATTTACTTTGATGTTGCAAAATCCACTTGTTGTTTTTAGAACAGGCTTGCAGGCCAGTTCTTGTGTCTTTAGGCAGCGGCGTAACGAAGTCGCCTGGGGCCCTTGGGAAAAGAACAGAGACTGGGGCCCTATTGACGGTTTGCCAAAAGGTCCTATCTTGTTTGTAAAGCATATCAAAATTACCTCTGAATTCCATGCTTAAAAACATGTCATAAGCATCTTTTGGGGCCCCTTTAATTGGGGGCCCTCAATTATGGAACTGGTGTACCCTAAACTGAGTTACGCCACTGTCTATACTCTATAGGTTACTATGTTTCAGAAATCAAAATTCACTTATTTTGTCCTCTATTGCAGTTTTCAAACCCAGACTTCACGACCTCGATTTCAGAGGCGGTTGATGTTGTCATTCAGAACTGTCCCATTGATGTTCGACGTCCCCTTTACAAGGTTAGTGTGCTAATGAAACTTGTTTCCTGTCAGTCTTTATCTGTACCTTTGAAGCTCATCCATAGAGGCTCTTTTAAATTAGTGATAATTTACCATTCACCTTGCTGCAAACTAATATATAAGCAAGGAGACATATTTTCTTATTTTATTCATTTTGGTGCATAACTCTAAGTATTATCGTTTAAAACTGCGGTGAAAAGAGACACGAGATCTTGCATCAATGATTATTAATGAACCGCGCAACACTTTCAGGGGGCTGTAGTGGTGTAACCTTAATTCTGTGATTAACCTAAACCTAAAAGATCTAAGTGCAATTGCGTTTCTGGGGAACTTGAAGTCAAACCAATCAAGCTTAACACCTTTGGAGATTTGTTTAACGGGCTGCGAAAAATTCAAAGGCCAAATCTAGCAGAAGCCCCCTAGACTTGAATAGAAATTAATAAATGAGAAAGGCGATTGTGTCAAATCGAAAGAAGGGACTTAAACGTTAAGCATTCTCCGAATATGTGTACATAAATGACTTTTTGCAACTTCAGAAAAGTTCAGCTGAAGAATTCCAATAATTTTATTTCCATTGGTTGTACAAATTTTTTATAGCGTTTTATCTTGCATTTTATCTTGAATAAAAACTAGCCTATTCAGTCTTAATTTGTTGTTTTTTGTTTGACTTCAGAATATTGTCTTATCTGGTGGGTCCACAATGTTCCGAGACTTTGGAAGGAGGCTGCAAAGAGATGTAAAGCGTGTTGTAGATGCGAGATTGAAGCAAAGCGAGGCTCTGAGTCAAGGAAGAATTAAAGTAAGTCGTTGGAAATCATACTTTTTTCTACTATTTGATCAATACTGTGATTCGATATGGGTTTATGTATGATATTATATCGTAAGTTGGTAGTTTTGGAGAATAATGCAAATAAGGGTTGTGCCGCCTTTGCCTCATTTTACTTTATTTTGTCGTGGGAATATTCGCTTTGGCCGACCGAGAAGATTGACAAATTTCTTTAGACATTCAAGGTAATAATTTCTAATTTAGAATTTTCTTTCTTTTCTCAGCCTAAACCAATTGATGTTGCCGTAATAACCCACTCTATGCAAAGATACGCAGTATGGTTCGGTGGAAGCATGTTGGCATCAACTGTAAGTGCCCATCGGCTGTGATATACTATTGCAGAAACTTGCGTTCACTTGATAATATTTATATCTCATGCTTGCAATGTACCTGTGTGTTTGTAATCATACGAGGAAAATATCTAACAGGATGTCTGGAGGAGTGATTTCTCTGTTTTTGCTTGGGAAATTGGGAACTATCCTTTTTCGGGTCGCTTTTTGATACAAAATTTCTTACGAAACGTTTATGGATCACTAACATAAGGCAAATCTTTGCCGACTTAAGGCAACTCTTACATTTTGTCCATTTCTAGGTCATATTGTAGCCAAAAAGCTTTGATTGGATGTGTTTTATATATATATAACGCATAGTTTAAAAATCTCCCACTTTGCTAGAAAGGCCATTTTGACTGTTCTTAAGCTAATTTTTTAGTTTTAGTGATGGCACAAAGAAGTAAGACAGAGTATCGGAGTGTACGGGTGGCAGATCTCTAATCCTGGCCAAAAATTTCCCAAACCCTTAGAAAAAGTTCTAGTCAAACAGAAAGGCTTGTTTGTATACAATTACCCAATTACTCTGTAACTATCTGATCGAAAGCTAACCTATGAGCTATGAGAATTGCGCCCAGCAATGGCTATTAAAATGAGGCAACTGTTGAATAAAATTACCCAGGTTGATCAAGCAGATGCCTAATTTGAACCACATTTTTAGAGGCTTTGCCAAGAAGATATAAAGGCGGGTTTTTGCGTTCTGTAGAGCCTGTTTTTAGCAATCTGTTGTTGATTTAGCTCTTTTATTTTCCAGCCGGAATTCTATTCAGTTTGCCACACGAAAGAACAGTACGATGAATGTGGTCCAAGCATTGCAAGGCACAATCCAGTATTTGGGACAATGTCATAATTAATCGCAGTATAGTCTAAAAGTAACGTTAACTTCCATCAATTAACAACTTTTGATTTATCATCAATGGACAATTCAATCAGATTGACTCTTCGGTGTTTAAAAACGCAGTTTACATAATTTTTTAGATTCTAAAGCTAAGGGAGAATAGAGAAAAGTTTCAAGTTTCTGCTGGATGCATTCCTTAAGCTTGAGCTCAGTATCCCACGAATTATCCCTGCTTAAATTTTCGCTCTAGATTAAATTGTCTGCTTATACCTTTATAACTTGCTAATTGAATCCTCCAAATGCACTGAAAATTTAAATAATGACAGAAAACACCTAACTCGCAGCTTTTCAATGCACGGAACGGAACTGGGATAATTCATCGTTTGTTAAATGTTCTCCTTGTAGATCTAGGCTCTTTCACAAAATTTCATGTATTGCACTTGAATTTGAAATTTGTTGTCACTTGGATATTCCGCAGATGTATCTAGTTTTATACAAACAATGTCGTCATGTTTTGTCACAATCTTTTTTATTCCTTTGATAATTTTTGAAGCAAGTTCTAGACGGGAAATTTACAGTACCAGTATTCTTGTCACATGTGTCAGTCTTCAAAGATTTATAGGCCCCGTTAGCTTCGTTTCTTTTATTTGTGTAACGGATCTTCTCATTGTCTGGTCATAGGATTGCTGTTGGAAAACTCTGGAAACTTGAGAAAAATTCCCGCAAACGAGAAGACTTTTCCCCATACCGATGTCTTGTTGTGCCTCTTTGTCATGATTTGCGCTCCTAGTGTGTGAACCGACTCGCAGTTTTTAAATAGTAATGAATCCGCCATTAAATATTCCATTTCGAAAGATTTTTAAAAGTCATTTATCAAGAGGCTGATCTACAGATACACATACCTTGGTCAAAAATCTTGTTAGTAAACTAGAGAATTTTCAACATGCCAAGAGTTTGTTTAGCATACAGGTCTCTTCATTGTTAGCAACAGATAGATAGAGCAGTTCTTTTCTGCTGTTTGTTAACAAAGGCGCATCAGAAAGGTAGTTTGTGTTTTGTGTTCATCCTTTGTGCCGCTCAAGAAGTGAACGACAGAAGTTATGAGTGAGTAGTAAGCCCTTTGGTTACAACTTTTGGTCGTTATTGCTATACCTGAAAAGTCAGTCTCGTGTTTACACGTTCGTTACCAATTCTATATCGAAACAAAGATCCATGGATGGCTGAATTAGGTACTGAACAAATGTATCTCTTTAGACTGTTTTGCTCGATGTAAAAGCAGCACATCCTTATATTTATTAAAAAGGTATTTAGGACTAAGCACTCTCCTATCGGTTTTGTTGTGTGATCTCTGCGTTTCAGCTATTTGTTGGATAGAGAGTCCAGTTGTGAAGTCATTTAGACCAGGATTTCCTATCTTAATTACGATCCGGTTTGCATGATTAAATTGTTGATTTTCAGCATTACCTGCGGCTTAAAGTCTTGGGCTAAGGATTTTTGAAATTCGATGAAGGGATGTAATGTATTGTATACCACATGAAAGCATGACTTCATCCTTTCCGAATATTTTGAGATGCTGTTTAACGAAGGAGGGATTAGAGAGGGGGAGGGGGTCAATCGCCTTTTTTGAGAGTCTACAGAGCCAACAATTTATAAGAGATATTGCTTGAAACTCTTGAAGCGTCGTTCATTAGAATGAATGTAGATATATAGCCACGTGATGTTAACAGCTAAGACCTCGTGCGGTACAAATTTGACGTCTCTCCGTAACTGCCCTTACAATGGCAGATAGAGTTTCTTTTGAACACATGCTTCCCTTTCTTGGAACGCAAAACCTGGTGAAGTAATAGAAGTTTCACATTCCCTTGAAGCGTTTTTGTGCTATTGAATTTTATCGCCGTCAAGAAGTCCCTTTAAATGGAGGAGGCAACGCCAAACTGGTTCGCTGTACACAACTTTTTTCTTGTGGTGTGTCTTTTTCATTTCTCAATTGTTGGCATCTCTGTTTAACAGAGTAGTCAGTGAGTTACTTTTATAGGACATAAAACGGTATAACTTTGAAGCATCATGTGTAAGGCAACGCCATGATTTCAATGGATGGGCGAGAGGATGGTTCGTTGCCTTTTCCTTGATTAGGTAGATGTAGGTTGCACCTAGTTGTTGAATCGAAATTACGGTAGCAATGAAGCAACTATTTATAACCTAACGATGGATTTTTTTATTAATAAAGGAAGTATTAGATCTGATGGGTGAATCAAAAATTGAATGGAGGATTTAATTTCTATATTGATCCTAGACATTTTAAGCCAATAAAAGTATAAATCTACTTTTCTGTTAACTCTTTGTCAAAAAGACTTGTCGATCCAGGGCGTCATACTACACAGTCGATTCGTGTTGTATGTCTTTATCTTTTGTCTAAAGACATCATCGCTAAATTGGACTGACAAGAGCTTTGAGAACTATGGCAGCTGTGGTTAACCAAGGGTATTTGGAGTTTTGTGCAACTAGGTAAGTTTGATTTCATTTTAGTAGTGTTACTTTTTGCATTAGAAACACCATACTCGTCAATAACGTCTTTACGTGGTACATTTTTGATCGTTTTTTAGAGGCATTCTGAAAGTGAAGAAAGAGCAGATTCGGACGAGGACAATTACGAACCCGGAACAAAGATTCAGCATATGACGTATCAGATGACTAAGTACAAAATTCACTTTCACATTGGTAAGAATTTATTGGACTTACCTTCAGCTGTTGAGCATAAAACGTAAACTTGTCTCTAATCCATAAAACACCGAATTCTAGCCAATGTTTATACAAATAACTGATTTTTTCTCCGTTCTATAGACGCTCTCGTAAACCCCAATCAGGACTCTTAGTGTTCTTTTATGTCTCGTACTTTGGCCTTACAAATTTCTGCACTGTTTTTCATAAGATTGAAAAAAGACAGAATCTGGCAGAATATGTATTGTTAGTAATGGTTTCAAGAATAGGATTTTCCAGAATAAAAACAGCATAACTTGCCTAACGGAGACACTTACGCAGCCGTTTTACTTTAGACACATCAAACTTTTGAAGTAGTTTGCACTTTTTACGGTAGAATCCTTAGATAACGAACTCTGAAGGAAGCAAAAGAAATAGTTCGCTATGACCAGTGTTCGTTGAAACTGAAATGATTGCGGGAACTGGATATTATTAAATTTGTGATTTCGGAAAGTTAGGTAAATACAGGTAGCTACCGGTTTGTATAGATCAGGCAGGGGCAGGGGGTGAGCTTAGAGGACTATCAAAGAATAAAAATTGGATTTAATGCCAATGACGTCATCAAAGACCCATCTTCCACGACAAATGATGCCGTAAGGCCTGCCTGCGATTTTAGAATTCTACAATCCCGGACAAAAATGTTGAGACAAAATGCAATTTTTGTAATTTTCTACTTTACTTTGCTCCTGTAAATTCGAATCCCTGCCTTTCCCCCCGAAGCAATGTTGGATTTGTAGTTCTATAATTTTTGCTTCAAAATCATGCATTCAACATTGAATTGGGGAAAGGGGAGGCTATTTTTTAAAGGAAAGAGAAAGCATAAAGTTTTCTTGAAAAATCTCAACTATTTTTGTCCGGGATTGTAGAAGAAATTTGATTCTTAATCATTCTAAGAGATCCTTTAGATGCTTGATATTCTAGCAAATAAAGCATGCTCTCCTGGGACCTTCTGCTTGGGACTAGGGCAAGGGTATTGCTTAATATAATTCGTGAAACATTTCTCGCTGTCAATTACCCTTTGACCTCGTCGTTTCTTGCCCTTATTCAGCTTGTCTTTGGCTTGGATCAACTACTTTCCCCTTCTCAAACAGTGATGAAGGAAACTAAAAATTGCTAGTCCTATGATGTTAATTCAATACTTCTGTCTTGCAATCGTTGACATTACAGTACTCGAATGACCCGGGCCTTAATCAAACCGTGTTATCCTTTTTTTGTATATGCCTAGTATTCTTGAGAAAACATATAAGCTTTCTTTCGGAAACATCCTGTTTAACCCATCTCGATGCAATTCGTTTCAGTAAAATGAAACAACAGTCTCCCTTTGCGGTTACACACTGCTGTACGACTCTAATAAATCAATGTTTTCCTCCCACTATGGCTTCTATTCACCGATAAGTACTGGTTACATATTGCTAGCGTGGTCACCAAAGTGATTTGCAAATATTAACTGAAGCTTGAATCATTTGAACGCTTCTGTCTTACGCAAAACTTGCACTTTACAGAGCATCTGGCGAATGGGAGGTTAACAAAGTTCATTTTCAGTCTCGTATTAGTGATGCTGGATGAATATTATTCTAAATTTTCTCTCAGATTCGAATCCATGCTGCGCAACACATTTATGAATGGCGACCTTTAGCTATGTTGCTTTTTACCGCGGCTAATGGCTCTGGGTTTGGTGGTCAAGAATCCATTTTCACCCGAATGTTTTCAGTTGTTGTCTTGTCTGCTTAGGATACCCCAAATGCGAAGCGCACAACCCCCCCTGGATGTTTTTCGAGCTGTTGGCAATTGCGATGGGGGCTTCTTTTTTCCCCTCCCCCTTTTTGTACTGGTAGCCCTAAGTAAAAAACAAGTCTCTCTAATACACGTAACAAATGAAAGAACGCTAATGAATTAAGGGGTCCTGTATGTACCAAGATATTTCAAGAGCTTCTCATCTTGATAGTTTTAAGCTACTGACCTAGTCTGACTGTACGCCCTTATAAGTCAACCATCAGCATATCTATTTACTAGAAAACAAACTGTTTATTTGTACGCTGTGCCTACGCCATGAATTTCAAGGTGGAAGGGTCAAGTTCTATACATCGAACTTGAATTTAGTGATTCAAAACAGGGCCTCTATGGAAATGATTTTGCTTACCAAAAAGTAGGGGGGCATGGCCCCTCTGCTCCCACCCCGGTGGCGTGGGTCCTGGTGTTTAGGTTGCCGAAGAGTTTCCTGTAAATTTAATGCGATCACGAGTACAGCACCCATATATGCTTGTATCATGTCTTCAAATACACATTTGGGGTATTCCCTGAATTGTATGCAAACCGCCTTCATGATAGAGAAAAGTTTGCAAGAAGTTGCAAGAAGATAAAAGAAAATATAAAGACATCAACAAATTAGTGTGAATTAATTTTCATCGGCCACGTAGTGTATGTCTACTTGATTCGGCAAGATGAGTTTTGTGGTGTTTCATCCGATAACGTGCTTTTATTGCTTTTCAAAATCTTCATTTCTATTCACAGTTTCATATTTTGGAGGAACTAGCCACGAAATTAAGGAGTGCAAAATTAATGTGATTGATATTTGTCCTTAACCAAAGTCAAAACCATGTTTAATCTATCCTTTTCTTGGATGTTATCTCTCAAAAATCTTACGAAATTTCGTGGTTTGCATTGTATTTTCCTAAAGAATAGCCGCGAAGAAAAGACCACGAGTTTATTCCGATGGAAACGAAGAAGCATGTTGATATGAGAGAACAGTTGTTAGAGAAATAGCCATCTATTGGATTGAAATGTTAAAATTTCTGGTCAGTACTGTGGCCTTTGTAGCAGGTAGATTCTCTGTTATAGCCGGAGCTTGTTGTTGTTATTTCATTGTAATTCCTTGTCAACTCATTTTCTTGATTTCTAAATTTTATTTCATAGTTTCTTTTACACAAGCTTAGCGCTGATTCAGGTGCCCACGCTCTTTAAGGAAAACAAATCGCTTTAATGTATACTTTTGTACACTTGCATTGTATACTTTTTCCAGGTTGGTGTTCTAAGCGCTTGATTGCGCGCTGATCAAAGGCTGGCCTACGGAATGCAATTCGTCTGGAATCTTACTGCTTCTTTGCACATTGAGATGAGCTAGTTTGGCAAATTCAACGTTTTACTAATCAGCCGTGTTCAAAGACTTATTTGCAAAGGTAAGAAGGGTGACCATTTTTAATAGCATTGCTGAATAAATCAAATGTAAATTTTGTGTCACGTTGGTAAACGATTCTTTCAATCCTTGCACAAATAGTACTATTTCAATACGTCTCCGTTGCGAAAATTATCTTCTTAAGCGTAGTAAAGTAAGATTCTTTACAGCAACCATTTGAAGATTCTAGTGTCCTATTAAGATTATCATAAGTCTTTCTAATTCTGAAGATCCTTTATAATTTTTATGCTGTTTGATACTGCTGTCATTCTTATGTAATACAATGGCCGAGAATTGTTTAAAATATAAAGAAAGAAATTCTTTTTAACTGTTTTAAGGCTGATATTATCAGAGCATGATTTTTCAGTATACTGTTTGATATTGTTTTTTGCAATAAAAAGGTATTAGCGCACCCCGAGCGAATAATTTTTTGCCCATCTCCAAGCAAAGCTAACGAGTGGGCCAATGCTGTTTACACAAACCCTTAAAAGATTTTCACCGCAACCATAGTTTTTTTCTCCACAACGCAAATGCCGCAAAGGTTTTTGGTTATCAAAATGGCTTTGAAAAAAGCAAACATTTGAGTAAACTAAAGCTTTTCGACTGACATTCCTCAGAGTTTAAAGCGTCAGAATAAAGATTGAAAACTCTACGCTAGGAAATATATATACCCAGTTGTGGATCGAAATAGGCCAATCAGAAACGCGAGCACATGACTGTTGAGGTTGCCCAATCAGTGCCGCTTGCCTATAGAGAATGTATTTTTGTTTACTCCCTGATGAGAGACAGTAAACACACCCAGAAACAGTATTTTTAGTTTTAAGCATTTTTTTTCGACAGAGTTTCCTACTATCTTTAGGCTTTTGGATAAGCTTTGCTCAACTGTTGTGTCGCGTAGATATGTTACGCACAAAGGAATTGATGTACGGCTAAGCACGTGTTCCTTTCAGTGGTGTAGTGCTATCAACAGGATAAGGAGAGGTACAGGGGCGTAACTTGGCCAATAGGTTTGGGGGGGTGAAAAGGGTTTCTGCCCTGCAAAACTGAGTGGTGCCCTGCAGACCTCGTAGCAACGGTTTGTCTATAGGTTACTAGTGAAAGCTTTACCAGTGTACACTGGTCTTTACCAAGGGCAAACTTCTAAGCAATAAAAACAAACTTGAAACTTCATTGCCTATGAAATATCTATTTCTCTACTTGAGCGTAAATTGTTTCTTTTATATTCACTTTATTTAATGTTGGTTTGCGAAATACTAGCTAATAAACAGCTAATTGGGGGGGGGGGTACATGATGTAGACAGTGCAACGAAATTTAGCCCAGTGGGGTAGGATCAAGTTTAGTGAGGTAGGAGGACCCACCATGGTTGGGTCCGACGTGAAGAAAATTTTTGAAATTATACCTTGTAAAAGGGCTAAAAAGCATCTTTCAGACAAAAATTTAGCAAAATACTATTGTGCTAAAAGAACTGATTGTTTATTGAAAATATTATTGTTTATTGGGAAAAATAGGGAGGGGATAACCAGGGCTGGAAAATGTCCGGCAGCGCCGTCAGCGGCGCTGCCAGGAAATTTTTGGCCCAAATTCATTGCAGGAAATTGTTGATGCTTGCCAGGAAATTTTTAGCGTGAAATCTCCATTGCTTGATTTTAATATGAACATTAAATTCATGTTAGAATATTTCTATGGAATGCTGTTTTCTTGCGATATACATACATACTGTATAATTTTTGTTCTGCATTACTAACAAAAAACGAAGATTAGCTTTCAATCATCTGGTATTATAAGCATCTGTTATGCCAGATTTCCGTGCATGATTTTCAGCTACTAATTTAATTCCAGCAAGCTAAAACAAAGCTCATTCCTTTTTTTAAAATCAGACATTCTATTTATGTAAAAACACTCAAAGACAGCCAATCTTGTTACGTCAATTGTTTTGAAGGTGAGCATGCCCCAAACCTGTGTCGATGTGTCCATCATTATTCGTATTTTTCTACTGGCACTCGCATATATTTTTCATCACTTGCTTTATAGATTATAAGCGTTTTGGTCTTAAATCTTTGCCTCTAGCACCACCCCTGATTTTAAAATTTTATTTCAACCATTTAAAAATAAAATAGTATTCTTATATGTTGTATGAACTGATGATGAAAATGAGCAGCAAACATGAAACCCAGAGCAAGATGTATCGATATATCATTAGTATGAAATTGATATGATATGAAATTTAATCAAAGTTATTATAGATTTCAGATCTACTTTCTTTAACCTTGAAAACAAACTATGAGTATCGTGCTTGATCACGTTCTCCTTGATCATCTAATACAGTATAAACAAAATGATTCCTGTTCGAATAGCTATGATCAAGATTGCAGGACCAACAATTAGTTCTTTCTAGTGTGACAGTTTGTTTTTAGGACAAATTTTTAAACAAATCAAGCAACTTGAAATATCAATTTCAGTGGCTGGAAACTTTCTCGAAGCTTCACAGGAAATCTTGAATTTTTATTTTGCTGCCAGGAAGAAAAATATCTTTTCAAGGCCTGGGGATGTCATGCTAAAACTCTAGTATTAGACGTTGGGGAAGGAAAGAAACGACAACCTTTCGTTTCAGATTGCACGTAGTTGTGAATGACAGAGGGAGATGTTGTTTTGATTGGGAAAATTTTATTTCCTGAACAGAAATGTGCAGTTTCTTGCATCGAGAAGGCCATGTTTACACATCCAAAATTAAAACATTGCAATGATACAGAAAATGATTTACTGAATTAATGCAAATAAAAGAAAAATAATAAAAATATACGTGAAAAAGTTAGCAATTAGATGAAACAAAATCGGTATCTTAACGATTTATTATGTTTTTTAGTTCATGCACTGTTAAAAAGTAATAGAAAAAATGATAAAAAAATTCTTATCTTGACCAAAATGAGGGCCTTCAGCCTCTTATTCCCCTCCAGTGACGCCGTGCTTGTCATGAAAATAATTTACAACTTAAATTAACTTGTATGGACTCAACCTTGCCCTCGTAAACATATGCATCAATTTGTGCATCCATTGGCTATGACTTTCGGTTAGAAATGCTTTCGCTTTGCAAATAACGGAGCTTTTCCTGACATATCTGTTCTGTTCTCTAAAATGCAATGTCAGGAAGGGAGGTTCATAATAAATACGATATTTCCATTTCAAAATTCCTAAACGGCTCTTTACGAACTTCAGAGGTGGCATTTCTGCGTGGCAATAAAGCTCTTTATGGCGCCCTGCGAAATCTTCGATTGCCCTGCGAAATCGACTATTTTTTGGATTGGGGGGGTGTTACACGCCCCCACACCCCCCCCGGTAGTTTCGCCCCTGGAGAGGTATCCCCGAGAAGTCGCAGAAGCAAAACAGGATTAAGGTTTGGGTTAACATGGGGCCCAGCTTCCCTGAACTCTTCATCCACGTGTGGTGAATTTTTTTATTAAGAAGCTTTGGTGTATTGAAAAGGATGGTTATAAGTTGCAACTCAAAGTTTCACGCTCGATGTAATCATCAGTTCGGCAAACAGGGCCGTTGCCAGCTAATAGGCTCAAGGGGTGTACTCTGATCTCATTTGCGGACAAATTGGGTGAATCAACGATGCACTCCTGTATAACAAAACCCCTCTTTTTTACAATGAAATCGTTTTACAAGGGGTGTCAGACCCCAACCCCCTCCCAGGCACCACGTAGTCATTGGGCTAGCAGGGGCTACAGCCCCCCCCCCACTTTTTTGCAATGATAGGCCAGAAACTTTTTTTGAAGGTTTACTTTAACGCAACTTTGGATAGTTAATCCCTATGTAGTAGCAGTTCTTCTTGACTCAAAACCTTTTTTGCTCATGTTCTAGGTGTTTTATCTTGTTTGATGATATGATGTATTTTCTAACTTGCTTTATTGCTAAATTTATCTATTCTTATAGTTATTGATATCTTCTCTGAACTAGACTGTTTATAGAAATTGAGTATAAATAAGCAAGCATTTTTGAAGAGGGGCGTTCTAGAGGGCGTGGCCTCAAAAAATTATCGGACACATCCATTTCAGCGCCTTCACTTTTAGACTGGCGCGCTCTCCCTGCCTCCTCCCCCACGCCCCGGCGTAGCGATGGCCCTGGTGGCTGATCTCCTTCTTTGTTTAAGCTAAACCTGTGCCTACATGACATATTACATCTTCATGCGAAAATCCGGTTAGTGCAGGTTCTCTAGATATATTTCTCTCCTTAATTCTGGTGTATTAATCGATTTTGCTGAAGACAGCAAGAATGTGAAACCAATGGGATTTTCATAATCCTATCGTCCTTTTAACAATAGATTTTTATTTTCACGAATGCGATGATCTCGGCGTCAGGCCGTGATAAACCGAACATATTAGAATGAATCCTTTTTTGAGAAGTTTCCGAAAATATAGATTTAACATAAGTATTTTATTGTTAAAACTACTTAAATTTCTATTCATATTTTCAATTGATTTTTTAACATCAGTTTTAAAATAAACTCACTTGTATTTGACTTTTGCGCTTCCTTCATCACGTTAAAAGTACTTTCTACACGGAGATGTAGTGTTTTTATGCCAGGAAGCTTGCATGCAGGTTTAACGAAAACCCGAATTTGAATGTTTGTGAATACAGTAAAAACCCGCATAAAAGAACCTGTTTTTATAAGAACCTTGAGGCTGAATTTTAATCTTTTAAACCTCATAATTAAGAACCCCCAAGAGGCTGTGATTTGGAAAGGTTCTTATATGTATTTTTGAAAAGGTATTTTTACACCCTATTCACACTGGCAAATTAAACCAGCTTAGAGTAAATCAGGTTAGAGTAAATCAGGTTTCCGGTCAGGTTACATTCTAATTGGACAATCTAACAACACAAATTCATTTGATTTGCTTGAAATTTAACATGAAAAAAATGGTTGGTTTAAGTGTGTCTGTTAGAATTTTTGCGGTGGAAAACATTATTAATGTGTGCAAGGCCTGTACGTATATAAGAACCTTGTTAAGAATAGCAGCCTGTTAATAAAAAACCTATTCAGGCTGCCAGAAAAAATCCTAGGTTCTTTTATGCGGGTTTCTACTGTAACTGACCTTATGCAGGGCTTTCAAATTTTAGCAGATCAACTCCAAAAATGCAGAACTCTTTCAGAACTCCCACTCTCTCAAAACTATTATACGTATTTTTTTATTTTTCATTTTTATTGTATAATATTTCTCTTTAATTTATTTTCGAGTCTTATTTAAACAAAAACGCTCCCGGTAAAAGGAACAGAATCTATGTGTGTTTGAACAGTCATCGACTGAATTCACTTATACGCCAAAAAGCTGCACAACGATACAGCACAAAAAATTACACACATAAAAAGGTTCCTCTGGCGTTGTGATCATTTTACAAAAACTTTGTTGTTGTTGTTGTAACTGGATTTAGACAACGCTGATTTATTGATGATATGCTTACTTAGCAGTCACGGACGTCAGTCTAGCCCGTGGGGATTAGGGGGCTTTCCTCGTTCCTCATTTTCTGTCACCCTACCCTCAAGAATGTTTGGAAACTATTCTTTCGAAAAATATCATTAACAAGCTATGCAGGAGCATCGTGACCGGGGGGATGTGGGGGAGTGTCACACCCCCCCCCCAGTTGTATCTCGATGGGAAATTCCAGACAAAATCCGCTCGGTGGTAGAAACGCTTTAGGTATTTCAAAGCCCTTCCTGTCATAAAATCAATTAAGGATCAAGCAAAGGTAGTTGCTCCATTGGTTAAGTATGGTATTCCTTGACATGAATGTAGGTAAACAAGCTAATGATTTGAAGATTTGAAGACTTCTTGTTGGCGCTAAATCTAAAAACCCAGGCCCTCTTTAGATAAAATTGTGCCTTATGTCCATTTCCCCTAACGTTTCTTGGTAGAAGCGTCAACTGCAATTTTCTATGAGCTCCAGATTTTTTTCAACATTCAAAAGGCATTGGAAAGAGGGATTTAAATTGACAAACAGTGCCGCTTGTTACCTAGCTTTCGAAGTAACTGAAAACATGGCATTTTTCAAGACCATGGCGAAAGGCATACCGGAAAACAAGGACCCAGGACCTTAAGGCAGGACCCAGGACCCAGGACCAGGACCTAGGACCAGGACCCAGGACCAGGACCGAGGACCAGGACCGAGGACCAGGACCCAGGACCAGGACCGAGGACCAGGACCCAGGACCAGGACCAAGGACCAGGACCGAGGACCAGGACCGAGGACCAGGACCCAGGACCAGGACCCAGGACCAGGACCAAGGACCAGGACTGAGGACCAGGACCCAGGACCAGGACCAGGACCCAGGACCGTATATGTTTTCGACGATGCACTCGCTGTTTCCTTTATAAGAATACCAAGTTATAACATTGCATACCATGAACAATTGTCCATAAATCCAAAAGTTTTACACATCGAACAAAAGACTGCACATCATTGTAAGGGGGAAATGAATCTGATTTTATTCCAACTTTGTGTGAAAAACGAAAACTCGGGTAGCTCGGGAATATGTAAATGTACGATTAAACGAAAGCAACGCCTTGAAATGTGAAATACTCTTATTCAGGCCCGTCGGAACCGGGGGGCTGGGGGCTGGAGTCCCCCAATAATTGTCAAACTGTAGTATGTTTCCTTTATAACAGTGTACTAAATGAGAAGGGAAACAATGGGCAGCCCCCCCCCCCAATATGAATTTCACTCCGTCGGCGCTGTTATTGGCCATGCAAACCTGACGTGGTTGTTTTAGCATAGATGGCTAGCACAGCAATTTCTATTCTTTAGTAGAATCGGGGTATATTTGATGCACACTGCAAACCTTATAACTTTAGTAAGCCCACATCATTAAAAAGCCACCAAAGCATAAGTAGTCCTAATATGTTTAAATAGCAAGACATTAGAACCGTCGATCGCGACACAGAATTCAACCGCGATCTCCCCATGCTGTGATCCTGGCGAGTGATTTTGCTTGTCTACAATTGGCACTGCGCATATCGACAAATCATGTCTGTCGCGTGACAGATCATGCGTGTACCTCTAATGGCACTCATTTGCTGTCTAGGTGATCAGAAACTTTGCCAAGTCATTGCTGCTACAAGTGCTCAAAAGTGAAATTAGGTGGATTGTCGCCACTTTTCTCTTTCAGAGCAGAAACGCTTTCCGGAATACAAAATTTTTAAAACTTTTTTAAATCAAGATCACGACTTCTGATGCATATTACAGCCGGCAATTACAAGCATACAAAAAAAGCCATTCCTACTTCTAGAGCACAGAAGGCAAAGAAACTTTTTGCTGACAAACCATTTCTGTCTTTGACATCTTTAATGTCTAAACACTTTTTAAATTTATAAAGACTATTTACGCTTTGATGGCTTGTTAATGATGTGGGCTTACTAAAGATATAAGGTTTGCTGTGTGCATCAAAGATACCCCCATCCTATTATAGAATAGTAATTGCTGTGCTAGCTAACTATGCTAAAACAACCGCGTCAGGTTCGCACGGCTAATAAGAGTATTTTGAGTGTGAGACCCCGTTTACACTGTCCCGGGACAATTTTGTACCGTTACGGTTCGCAAGTGTTTACACTGTCGCGGTTCCAAATTGTTCCGTTTAGCCGTTCCGTTTACACTGTACCGGTACGACCTTAATTTAATGGTAGAACATTGTTTAGAAGAAGCTGTATTTAGTCAACCAAGGCTTTTATTTTGCCGCTGAAGTCAACAATCGAATTTTTATTGTGAGTTAAATGGAGCGGAAGGCCGATTAAAACTTTACTTGGACGAAAGACAAGGTGGCTTTAATTTTCAGTGTTATTTTAGACTACAAAACTGCCAAGTCCAATCAAGGCTTGGACTGGGAAACACTACAAGCCTTTTCTGTGGTCGTCTTTTCTTCAGAATTCCCTTTTCTTCAGAATTTGAGAACGTAGTTACGCCACAATCAAAGCCTCGATTACCTGAAACAGCCATACAAAAGACCTCTTTGTGAATCCGTGACAAAATCGTCTCGGATAGGTGTTTACACTGTCCCGTTCAAAAACGGAACCGTGACGGTACAAAATTCGTTCGCTTTCAAAGCAGGGTCCAAACTGTTCCGGATAGCAGAGCAAAATCATCACGGTTCCACAGTGCTAGTGTAAACGCAAGGGCGAACCGCGACAGTTTTGTCACGGTTCCAAACTTGCACGGGACAGTGTAAACGGGGTCTGAGTAAACGTTGCAAGCAGTAGTGTAGAGCTAAAAAAAGGGAGACGGGGCCATAAAGCTTTCTCAATATTGTATACAAAATGAACGTTTCAGTTGTTTTCGTTTGCGTGGCTCCTCGATATCAATTTCTTTACCTTTCCACTTTTTCTAGGGTTAGAAAATTTTCAAATGTTTTCAAAATTTTCAGGAAAATTTTTTGCACGATGCAGGTTGTTTGGTCATTTTAGTTCCCAGGCATGCCTTAGGTTCTGAGTCCTGGGTTATGAGTCCTTGGTCTCCTCTTCCGTCACTTGAAAAATGGCACTCCATTCTTGGCAAACATTGGCTGTCTGGGTCATCAGAAACCTTGCCAAGTCATTATGTACTGCAAATGTTCAATAGAAGATTCAAATTAGACGAACTGTCTCGGGACACCGCTTTATGGGTGTCACGATAAGATTCCAAAGAAATTTCCTTTCTGCTCTTTTTCAGATGCATTAGTTTCTTTTTATTTAAAAGGAGCCCGCTTTTAGAAAGATTTAGTGGTATTTTTCAGAGTAGAAACATTTTATGGAATAGTAAACCTTTTTCAAATCCAGATCAGGACTTTTGACACAATGGTTCAATCTGAAATGATAAAAATACTGGTACCGCGGAAGGGGGTTGTTCTTAAAACCATACAAAATCGCCTTGTTCTTGATTATGAGCATGCTTAGCGCCCCCTCACTCTTTAATATGCTCCGCGGTTCACGAAAAACATACCAAAGGGAGTGCAGACATTCCTGCTTCTAGAGCATAGAAACGTTCTAATGTCTTGCTATTTAAACATATTAAGACTACTTATGCTTTGGTGGCTTTTTTATGATGTGGGCTTACTAAAGGTTTGCAGTGTGCATCAAATATACCCCGATCCTACTAAAGAATAGCAATTGCTGTGCTAGCCATCTATGCTAAAACAACCACGTCAGGTTTGCATGGCCAATAAGAGTAATTCACATTTCAAGGCGTTGCTTTCGTTTAATCGTACATTTATATATTCCCGAGCTACCCGAGTTTTCGTTTTTCACACAAAGTGAGAAATAAAATCAGATTCTTTTGCCCCCTAAAATGATGTGCAGTCTTTTGGATTTTGGATTTTATGGAAAATTGTTCATGGTATGCAATGTTATAACTTGGTATTCTTATAAAGGGAACTGCGAGTGCATCGTCGAAAACATATACGGTCCTGGTCCTGGGTCCTGGTCCTGGGTCCTGGTCCTGGGTCCTGGTCCTGGGTCCTGGTCCTCGGTCCTGGTCCTCGGTCCTGGTCCTCGGTCCTGGTCCTCGGTCCTGGTCCTCGGTCCTGGTCCTCGGTCCTGGTCCTCGGTCCTGGTCCTCGGTCCTGGTCCTCGGTCCTGGTCCTCGGTCCTGGGTCCTGCCTTAAGGTCCTGGGTCCTTGTTTTCCGGTATGCCATGGCGAAATTGTACCAGTTGTTTTTATCTGCTGTTCAATTCGTTTGCAAAAAAAGAATTTTTCAATTTGCTTAAAAGGATGCATTTGCCACTTCTAGTAGCTTGAAGTAAACTGCCTGCTCAAGTTAGGTTCACCATTGCATTTTGGGTAAATTTTTGAATAAAATGAGTTTTTATAAGGCAGAAAAGATACGAATCTTGCAAGCATAATATTTTTAAAGCTGAGCATCGTTAAGTATTTCGGCTAAATGTTGTCTCTGTTCTGTGTGACCCAACGTGTTGTACCACAGGAAAGTTGTTTTGAATTTTTTTTATTTTTCTTGAAAAGACCCCCACCCTCTCTTGGTAATTGTCTTAGCTTCTCGTCCCTCGATAATGTTATTGAAAACATATTGCATGGAAGTGCAAACTAGCCTTAATCTCCAGCTTTCGTTGGAGAAGAAGAATTTAGTCTGCGTAACTTCAAGGTACCTTAGTTGTGCGCCCCCGCAATTACGAGCTTCTTTACACATATGCTATGTTATGGTTAATTGCTCGAAATTCTAATTACCACCAATTGCCGTAGAATTTGTTTTACTAGACCCTCTGGGACCAGCCTGCTCATTCAAGCCAAGCGTAGTTATCGCGTTATCAATTGAGTCCGCTAGAATTGTAACTGAAATCCACATTGCTGTTTAAATATTGACGCGGGAATTGCACGTTCTGTGTTCTTTACAAAATATAGAAATTGTTCCTTTATATTGCTCAAGCTAAGCTGATAGCCCGTGTATTTTGTCTTTATCCAAATAAAGTGCAGAATAGGTACAAAGAATTCGAGCGAAGATTTGATTTCCTGAGGGACTTCACGATTTATTGACAACTCATCGTGTCGCAGCAGCTTGTATGTTTTATTTATGTCTTTTCTTTCCATCGAAGAAATTTTCACAGCGACTGATAGTGGTAACACGTGGATGATTTATCTAAACATAAACACAAGATGTCCTTGTTTCGAGCCGTGGCAAGATGACTACCGCAAGACACGGGGCTGACTGCTTTGACATAATTTCGGTATGATTGTTTTATTATTGCTCGGTTATTTTATATCTATTTTTATTTTGCTGTCAGTTGACGTTTGTACGTTGTACACAGGTATAAACATATATATTCTGTAGCATGCTAGCCTATTTCTTATGTTAAACTTCTAGAAAGTTTTAATTGTGCGTGGGAAGACGGCTTCGTTAAGCCACATGCTTAAACACTATTATTATATTGGCATTATTTTCCTCGCTTATTTTGTATCCACCACATTGACCTAACATGATCTAAAATAAGTATTTATAAAAATCTGCAACAGCATCATGGATCGATCGTGGTGGTGAATCTTTGACAGGAACCTGCAAAATTTTTGACTTCAAACTAGGAAGCCGCCCATTATATTTCATGTAATTCACAGGATATTATGGCTAATCAGCGAGAGTTTCCTTGTTTCATAATATCAGAACATGAGCAGGAAATATTAACGAAAAAAGCATACAAAATTTATAAAATAATTTTCATTAAATATTAGATATAGCTTTTAATTATAAGCGAACTGTTCAATACTGGAAACACTATTGTCTTACTTTCTGTGATTGAAGGATATTTCGCTTAAATTATTAACTTTTTAACATCCTTTAAGCTGTGTTAAACGTGTTTTGATCTTATCGCCTGAAATCGTTTACTCTTCTATATTTTGTGTATATATTCACTTGGAGACGTTTTGTGTGATCATCAATTTTAGATAAAGAAGCAAAAAAGAATAGAACTTAAACAAGCGTTAAATATTGTATAACATTTACCAGCATAATTATGTTTGATTGTTTCTCTAGACATATTATAGCGACAGCTCGCCATAACAACAAAGGGAAAGTGTTCCTAGTTTACCAAACAAATTTAGGCCCATGTATTTGACGTTAAAGGTTAAAACTTAAAAGACAATTTATTTCAAGTTCAAGGAAATGATTGCGAGAGGCTGCAAATGCCTAATTGCTTGCTTTTAATGTATTTGAAATGTGCTAAATTGAATAGTGATTTGGTGGTCATTCATCGATTCATCATAGTTGTTAATGTGAGCAAGATTTGTTCATTTTAAGGAGCTTTTAGCTATTTAATTACGCTAAATTGAAAAAGGCATTGGTCTATACAGAATAATTGTCAAAATCGCACGGGAGATTGAAACATAGGGCACTCATCTTCTTTCGTTTTTAAATCTCATCAGTATGTTAGATTGTTTCCCTTTATTTTCTTACGAGCAGTTCGTCGGTGGCTCAGAAGATGCCAAAGTGTACCATGTGCGTCATAAAGACACAGGGGAACCACTCACGATGCACGTTGTTCCAAAACAGAAAGAGCCCGTTTCTCAGCATCTCGAT
>NW_027019302.1:6441788-6513026 GCF_013076305.1 Rhopilema esculentum | reverse complement strand
GGTGGTCATTCATCGATTCATCATAGTTGTTAATGTGAGCAAGATTTGTTCATTTTAAGGAGCTTTTAGCTATTTAATTACGCTAAATTGAAAAAGGCATTGGTCTATACAGAATAATTGTCAAAATCGCACGGGAGATTAAAACATAGGGCACTCATCTTCTTTCGTTTTTAAATCTCATCAGTATGTTAGATTGTTTCCCTTTATTTTCTTACGAGCAGTTCGTCGGTGGCTCAGAAGATGCCAAAGTGTACCATGTGCGTCATAAAGACACAGGGGAACCACTCACGATGCACGTTGTTCCAAAACAGAAAGAGCCCGTTTCTCAGCATCTTGATTCTTCGTTGGTTGTAGAGGCATTTCGAATTCCATACGCAGTCAGTCTTCGGTAGGTTTAATTTTCAGGAACTGCAATGTTTGCAATACCTTTCATAGATGATAAAATGGACGAACTTAGATTGCACCTTGACTGGGAGCTTTTTTGAGGCGACACTTAATTCAGAGCAAACTTTTATAGTACTGCTATTTCACAAGAAGGTTTTAAATTTATTTTCATTTAAAAATTGCAGGAAATCCCTTTGAAAAAGATATTTCAAAACGCTGTGAACATTAACTGTATTAAGAACGCAATATATAGTGTAAATAATTCATTTTTAGCTTTAGGCCTTTACTTTAATGATTTAAACTTTGAAAAATTAGGTTAGGCAGGTTGCTAGATGCTAAATTCCCTGTCTATCCAACTCATGCTACTCGCTTTGCAAATATCCACCGAAAAGCCGTTTTTTTTGAAAGCCGAAAAGATTTCAGTAAAACATTTTTAAAGTTTTTTTCAAATTTTGTAGTGACTGAAATGCAAATAAAAATAATCTTTGTGACGTCACACAGAACTATTTCATGTTCCACATCTTCTTTCTTCTTCAAAGAAACGTTTTACCCCTTCTTGTCCTTTATCTTTTCCTGTTAAGCCTGCCGCTGGATTCCTTATAGTAATTCTACAAGCTGTTCCTTCAATCGAAAATGTCATTGTAAGATCCCAAACAAAACGAAAAAAATATAAAGATCCAGCTTGAGAGCCACAGGATTTGACAATCAAAAGAGTTAAAGAACAGATAAACACGTCATAAATTTCTTTTTGTTGTTTATAATGGCGGCACAAATCACCGAACCAATATTTATCGTACTTGGATTGAAGTGTTTCACTGAGCGATAAAAACTTTTAATCGAATCCCGATCCAAAGTAGATTGTTGTGACTATGTTTATTATTCAGGCTAATTCATTTTTTCTTTCATTATTTACCTGCAAGTTACCTAACTATGCATTTATGCATTCTAAAACAGTTTTGCTATTGGAGTGCGCTAGTTTTCGAACAGAGGTCTCCTCTAAGCGAGATTACGTTTTGTCGACCGCAGAGCCAGTCAGCTGAAAGCGTTAAAGATCGTACCTCAGGCCAATTCAGAAGCAGTATGCCTGGGAAAGTGATACCTTCCACCACTGGCTGGTACCGTCCCAAAGTCAATAGAAAACATTTGTTAATGTTACCCTTTTTTATTTAACCGTATTTAAAACAAATACTGTGCACTAGAAAGAAACCCTCTAATGCTGGAGGAGGGGCTGTCGCTAAAGCCTATATATAAGAGAGATTTAAAATTGGTTTTTTCACATCAGATGACAGCTGAGCTCGTAATCACCATTTGCCCACTGAATATTACGCACAAAAGTATATTCTCTCGAGATGACAGTTTATATTTACAACAATCTCATTAAATATTGAAGCTTTAAAAACATTGTATATAGCTTAGATTAGACCATTATTAGAATCTGCCGGCGCAATTTGGAGCCAAAGCCTCGTCAAAGACATTCGTATGCTCGAAAGCTTCCAAAGAAGAGTCACAAAATAAGTGCCATCGTTGAGTAGTGTTCTTTACAAAAAGCGTCTTATTGCCCTTTATCTCCCAACTCTTGTATAGAGAAGAACTCGAGGAGATATTATATTGGTTTTCAAAATCATGAAAGGTATCGTCGACTTGAAGTATACAACCTTCTTCAAATTGCGTACAGATAAAACAATTGGAAACGAGCTCAAGATTTTAAGCAAAGGAATCGCATGAGCGAAAGACAAAACTCATTTCGCAAAGAATCGTAGAGTCTTGGAACAAATTACCAGAAATCATTATCAACAGCTCAGCAGTAATAAAATTTTTGAAAAACTTTATGATAGCTTCAGTGCCTTCGGAACGAAATTCATATTGGGGGGGCTGCACATTGTTTTCCTTCTCATTCAGTACACTGTTATAAAGGTAACATATTACAGTTTGACAATTATTTGGGGGGCTCCCGGTTCCGACGGGCCTGTAGCTTCCATTACGGACACAAACAAAACCTTTAGTGTTTTTATAGGCTGCAAGCCTCGTACTCCCTTACTCAAAAATAGTTATTATTATTGCAATTAAAAACGTTAAGAAATTTGAAATACTAGTAAGATATCATACCATATTATTCCTTTACAGGTACACTTTTGAAACAAAATCCAGGCATTATGCTGTTTTAGACGACATCAAGGAGGAAAGAAAGTTGTACAAATTCTTCCAAGCTCATGGTCCCTTTGAACCTCCTGACGTCACCTTTATAATCGCTGAAATTCTTGTCTCTATCAGTGAACTGCATGCATACTATACGACCTACCAGCGACTAAGCCTGAACACCATTTTCTTCGATGTAACAGGCCACGTGAAACTAAGAAGGGATTTGTTCGAAGTAGTGTACTGGGTCCAAAATGAATGTTTCCGTTGCAGACAAAGTGGCATTTGTAATTATCACGAACAAGCTGCAGTTGGACGGGAGGCTTTCGCAAAAGACTGGTCCGATCTTGGAATCCTGTTATGCCTGCTTTTAACAGGGAGGAAACCTAAAAGACTCGATGAAAGCCATATTGAAGCAAGGTAACTTCAAGTTTTGTGTGATGAAAACGATACTAAGCATTTCTGTGTAGAATTTTCACCATAAGTATAAGATAAGTTGCATCGTTTATGAAATCCTTTTCAAAGTAACGTATGACCTCAATTTCTTATCCTAGGCAGTACCGGATTTTTATATCTAATTTTCTTTATAAACTAGACAATGCGTTGGTAAACGCGGTTAACACTTCTGAAATTAATTCATTCATTCCGCTTTCGTAATTCATGATAAAAAATTTCAACCAGCAATGCAGATTCAAACTTATTCATATTCCGTATTCTTCAAAGCGAACTCCAGTTTATCTCATTTAGGTCTGGCGGTCAATAATTAATGAGGAAAGAAGCCTTCGAATTTGATTAGCCGCTGGACATGTGCAAAGTCTTGTACAATTAAGATATACACAAAACGGTGTTCATTGTTTATGGTGCTTTCTTAGGGCTGGCCTTCCTTCCAACCTACCAAAGACTGCAGTTGGCTTAATAAAGGTTTTGCTGAACTGGAGAAAAGCACCTTTTACAGCTTCACAAATTCAAGAGCACGAATTCTTCTCAGACGTCGACTGGCAGAAGGTAACTTTGTATTACTTGACTTTAAAGGACATTGTGTCTTCGATGCATATACTAAATTGCAAATCTCTGGGCTGTTTATCAGAAGGCATGATGAATTACGCAACTTCCAAATCGTCTTAAGTTTGAAGGTAACAAGTGATAACATGTTAAGCCGTGTTTTAGCTGAGAATCAGAAATATTTTTGTTCGTGGCAAGCCATTAAACATGGAAGAACTGCTAATTGGAGGCTTTTTTGCAACGTTAGTTTTTGATGTGTTGTATAGCAATGTATGGGTATCATAGCATTTAACCCGCTCAGATTCGAACGGGAAGCAATGCAGATATTGAAATTCAGAAAAAACAACTCCACGATGCCACATGCTGTTGCAGACAAGCGAAAAGATACCACATCTATTGATACTCAATGCTCTGATTCCGTAATACCATCTTTAGTATTGAGAGCTAACTTTAATAACGAATACGCCAAGCGTGTTTGATGCACTTTGATTGGGCTAGATTTCCAATAAAAGAATAAGCGTCTGGTTGATCGAGTTAATATATAACTGTTTGTAGTATTATTGGATTTCAAGTTGAGTAGTTTGACGTGTCAGTCTTATTGTGTGCTGGATATGATCTGATATGTCTGTTTAAGATGATTCCTGCAATAAAAAGAATAATACAAAATATTAAGATTATTACGACTGCTTTAACTCTCACTTGATCTTATCAATGTTTCATTTTATCTGAACAAAACATATGTTCAATTACATGGTAAAACTGTAAAAACTAATATTTGTTTACCATTGAGTTATGCTGTATATGTACGCTACGATGCACTTGAAACAATTTATGAGTAGAAAATTCTCCTACAGATTTCAACTAGGATTTTCAACAAAACAAAAAGACATTACCAAGAATTTTAAGAGATTTTCTATTTGTTGCATACCTGCTAACTGCATGAGATTTTTATTATGACCATGCTATAATAATTTTCGTTTTTTTTTCAGGCAAAAAACCGCGGGCTTATATCACCAGAAATATTTATCAGAGCACCTCCCAGAAGCTCGTTGAAATCTTCGTTGGCATCTCCCACCATATCCAGAGAAAGTTTTTTCAAAGGAGAGGAGAGAGCGTCACAAACCATCTTTGAGTGTTCCTATAACGGAGACCAACCTTTCAATGGATTTACTAGAAACATTCTAGGGCACCAAGGTAATAAGGAAAATCGTGTACAATATTCTCTAGATTCGAGGCAGAACAATTTTCAGCAGAGACAACCAGTTGATGGAAATAACAACGCGTTGAAAAGGACGTCTGAATTTGATGAAACAACTCTTACAGAATGTAATCACTTTCCAGTGGACAGAGACCTTAATTTCAATTCATATCTCGTGCACGAGGGAACTTCAGTCGATAATGTCGAAATATCTGACACTCGCTCACGGAACAGTTTTGATTCAAGGCATGGAAAACAATTTATTTCTGATAATGTCAAGGATTTGCCTGATAACGTTACGTTTGTGACTGCAGAGTCACTTGATAGAGCATTTGAGGAACAAAGGCACCAATCAAAGGAAAAACAGGCATCGGATTGTGAGGCAGAGTACTCTGCGGCCATGTCTGGAAGTCCTTTGAGTGATTCGTTGAAACCTAACAGGTACTACCAAAATGTTTATAGTCCGACCTACCAACAGCAGCAAGCAATACCTACATTCAATTCATTGTACAATAGTTTCCCGGATAATTACAGTGCTGGAAAACTGAGAAACCCACCGAATCCTGCGAGTTATGGACTTGCTTTTCATGAACAAGTAAGAAAACGAGACGAACAGTCTTACAACTTTGATAAACAACATGCCTCAAATTTTCAATTTGACAAATCATTCCAAGGAAGGAATGATTTAGCTACGTCCTTTGCCACTTCAAGTCCAAGTGATATGCCAGTCACGTCACATTCAAAAGGAACGCCAAATTTTCCTTCCTTTACACGATCAAGATCATATCACGGTAGTTTTACAGACTCTGACAGACTAGACTATTCAGTACCACTTGCAGCCAGCTTAAATGTTGCATCCCCTGTAGAGCGGGCGAATGAACTTCTCAAGTCTACATTTGGTGACTGGAGGGTAAATACTTCTGAGGACCCCAGTCTTCGCCGATATTCAGAGGGTTCTACAAAAGCTTATCTTTCAAAAAATAGCCTCGTGATGGACAATGACACGGTGAAACCTCCCAGTGGAAAGGACTGTACAACTGAGCCTCTTCATAAGCGATTGAGTCGTTCATTGATGAACATGGATACCCATTTCAAAAATGATAACTACTCTGCACCTAGTACAAATCTAACGACAAACTCACTCCTCCGTAGGCAAGGGGAATCTGAAGACAGTGGGCTGTATTCCCAAGCACCTTGTTGTGAAGGTGAGGATGAGCGCTTCGTAAGGGACTTTCTAACTCAGTCGTTACCTATAGAATATAACTATGAAAGAGATGATGACATATTGAAAAGTACATGGCCAGTCGGGCCCTCATTAATTAACACAAATAGACCCAGGCCTGTAGTTGTTGATGTTGCAAAAAGAAGCTCGTCGCTGATGCAAAAAATATCTGATCACGGTGCTTTGCAAAGAATAAGGGAAGGGGCGTACTTACAGCGAAAACGAGACTTCTCTTTACCCATTAAACAACCACTGACGTCATCAAAAAGTAACGGTATTGAAACGGCAGTCAGGAAGAGCGGCAGCTTAAATGATATGCAAAATTCGAAGAGTTTTGATGATCGTTACTTATCGATTGATGAAGAGGCGCGGAACATGTCTTTGCAAAGCTTATATAATAATGGATTGCCAAGATCTGTCTGGGGTGAAGAAGAAAATACTGTCACAATGAAACCACGAGGCTCCGATTCGTCGATAGAAAGTCCCGTCGAAGTTCAAAAATCATGGCATGATCGTCAAGATGTGATTGTCGATAAAACTCCTTTCAATAACTCAAGTATAACAGAATCAGAAGGTGTTGATACAGCCCGGTCTAATCACAAGCGAACAAGAAGGGGCCGATCACGAAAATCACATGAGAAATTAGTTTCAGGAAAGGTCGAGACAGTTAATGAGAAACGCAAAGATAGCAGACTTTGTATGGAGAACGTGGAAGAGGAAATTATTGCTACTGATGCCGTTGAAGACGAAGTTTTTCTTGAAAATAATGATTGCAAGAATGAACTTGTTTCTAAGAATTCCTTTGAAGTAGAAAGCAAGCATGTTGAAAAAGTCTCAAGTGATTCTGTAATGATGAAACATGACGTTGATAAGACAGCTGTTTCTACCAACCGTAAGGCTGCCTGCGGTTATGCGAAAAATGATGGGAAACCCGATGATGATGAAGAGCTCAGGGACACCAAAGTAAGAAATGACATCGTTAATGAGACAGGCAAGCTCCGGGAAGATAATCACGATGATAAAATTAGACGAAGAAAGCTAAGGAAAATGGCAGATGTCAAGAAAGCAAAGAAAATTGACCAAGAGTCGAAACAAGTTCCCCAGAGTCATGAGTTACGATCGGTAGAACATTCCAAAGAAAATTTCGCAGTTAGGGAGAAAGAGCATATAACGAAAAGTCACGATGAAGCTAGTAAAGCTGCAACAGAGGTGAAAGAAATTTGCGAGGAAGAGACTTTAAACGACGAAGGTAAAGATGAAAAACGGAAGCAGAAGAAAAGTACCCGATCTGTTAGTTTCTATGATAATGGGAAAAATCATGAAATCCCAGGCAAGTCATCCATATCCAGAAAAAGCAAAAGTACTGGAACTCTTTCCACTCGTCGATCGAGACTATCGGAGACAAGTTCATCTAAGGAAAAGGACGTCAAGATTGAACTTCTTCCAAATCCGAAAACACACAGGGGTGGACACAGACGGTTGAAGAGTGCTGAGGACCAAAGACAAGTAGGAAACCGGGAGCCTGTTAAACTAGAGGAAAGAAAAGGTAGTTTAGATTCGAATATTGGAAAGATCCAAAACGATGCTATAGGTGTTAACGATCTTGTCGATAGACTCAAAGTCATAAGCGAAACAAATAGGTCATGTAGAAACAGTCCGGTTGTTGAGCGCCGGTTTAGTCTTGATCCAAATGGCGAATTAGATCGTGTCAACTCTGTTCGAAATATTCTAAAGCCAAAAATAACCGTAGAAAATTCAACGCCAAGATCGAGCTCGCCTGTATCGATAAACGAGGAGGACAATCAAAGTAATAACAGCAGCCCCGAAAGAAATGTCTCCAGGGAGTGCTCAATTGGGAGCGCAAGTGATTTGTGGATCGACGAAGAAGTAATCAATCGTCGGCGGGGGAATCGCTGCAGACGGTCGGTGAGTGCTGCAAGTGGGAGAAGTTCAGAAAGTGTGGATCTGTTCAGGTATGTTTCTTCCTTTATATCCACAAACTCAGTTTTGCCCCCTCTACATAAGAATTGTGGTGGAAATCTTAAAACTGAAACAAAACCGCTGCACCAGAAGATCGATTTATTGTTTTAAGCACCATTTTCATAATTTTTCCTCTACGTCATTAAATTTTGTTGCTATTGTCATTGTTTTTGTTGTTGATGATGTTACTGTTGTTCATATAATTAAAACCCTAGTCGTCGGTTGTACACTTTCATGCTTTTCAATATATTTTTCAATAAACAGACTCATATGCTTTGCTATTTTTTGAGCAAGAATGTTATAGGTCCCCAATAGGGATGCTGGCAGTTGTCGTTGATTTTGCTTATTTACATTTCTATCAACTATTTTCATTGTTTCTAATGAACTGATTGACAGATATTTCAGCTCATGACTTAAAATTTCTCTCATTTTTATCTTAAAATTGAACATTTTAAGCAAAGCAAATCTGTGCGAAAAATTAAACTTCAATTCACTCCTTTTTATCGAAGACCAAAATCAGGGTAACTTTAATGGCGTTTCTTTTTTCATACTTTCTCGGCTTATAAAGTCAAAACAATTATTTGAGAGAAACATCAGCAAACAAATTATATATCAGTGCTACAACTTTTTCGATATTCATAGATTTAGTTAATCTAGGCCAATCTAGGCCAATCTTGGCCAATCTAGGCCAATCTAGGCCAATCTAGGCCATCACAGTGATAGACTATATTCACACTTAATTCTTCACACAGAGTGATAGACTACATAATACCATCCAAATAATTACTCTTAAAGCTACTCTCCATACTTGTGAGAACTAAATTTTTGCCTCAAGATTTCGATTGATGAACTCATTAACTCTAAATATTCACACTTAACTCTTTTTGAAAGAAGCAAATTATTTTTACCTTAAGAGCAAAGTATGCAAAGAGCCCAACATTGACATCCACGTCAAGTGAAGATGATACAAACAGAGACCCAGATAAACAGAGTTTTATTAGTGGAAGAAGCATCGATAGCGGATTGTCGGATATATTTGAAACAAGCAGGGAAGAAACTCCTGGTCTGCAAGGTTAGTCCCTTTTAAAACAAACCTTAGTAGACTTATTCTTAGTTTGCCAAGGAGTTTTTACTTTGCATTGATTCAAAAAGCCTTGAGAAGCTTTCATTTTTTGTGTTGACTCATATGAAGTCTTCCCTTCTCAAAATAACTTACGAGATTTCTGCCAAAACCAAATAATATCTAAGGGTTTCCTTATGCAACAATACCATTTACACCAAAGGAACAGAAGCTTTCCTTGAAGTGACTCGCCATGGGAATTTTTATGTACATTTAAAAGCTCTGTCCATTGTTCCTTGAGCTTTTCCAGCCTACCTTCTGTTACGCTGACCAGCTGGTCATTCAACTATATTCTCACCAAAAGTGTATCTTCTCTGTTTGTTAATTGTCGTAACATATGGAAAGCGCATTTTAACCTCACATATAATAAAGCCGATCTTCTTTTTCCGGATCTTCTCGGCGAGATCCTCTCAAACACTCAACAAAGTATATGAAATACTTATCCTCGAATAATTTTAATGACCATCTATCTTCATCATTTAATAATACATAACGAATAATATTATTTGTCATGATTATCTGAATTTGAAAAAAATAGTAGATTTTGCATCAAAATATTTACACTTTTAACGCGAGCTCAAATGCATTGGTAGCTTTGCAACTGTTATAACCTAAAACTGTATTTCATTGAATCTCCTTCATTAAGCTGTGATATTAGCTAAGACCAATCGTTATTCCATGCAATTTTATTGACAGTAGTAAAAATGTAATAACAATAGATGACCCTTGCTTCTATAAACCTCGTGAATACGTCTATTAGGACAATTACACAGCAAAACATACATAATAAAGAAAGTACAAGATTCAACGATGTCGTTTGGCAACTTCTATTACCGCACTTTTTATGAAATTGAAATTTAGCGAGGTCAGCTTTCATTCATTCACCCGGTGACAACTGCTTAAGTACACGTTCCTTTAGAGTACTCTTTTGCTAATGATGAGGCCCTTTGTTCTGAAATGAGGAAATAAGGAGTTCGGTCCTTATAGAGGTGATAGCAATACAACTGTAAGAGGATGCTATCTCTTTTCTGAGAAAAAAGGAGAGATATTTGCTCTTTGCAAAGTATTTCACATTTCGTCCCAGTTAAATGATAACTTGTCTGAAGCCTCGGTTCTTGTTTTCTCAGATATACAAAAAGACTCTAGTTACGAGCGTGGACCCTAATTTCTTCTCCATTTGATGAATCTTTACTGATGAATACTGAATAGGTTTCTGTAGTATGTAATGGAGAGAGGAGCCTCGATTGGAGAGTAAAAATGTTCGGTTAAGAGGGAATCTCGACTATTTTACAAATATGATCAGCAAGAAGTAGGTAGAACAGCTGTGCCCACCAGTACAACAATATCTGCTGTTTTACCCTTCCAAAAACCCCCCAGAAAAGATTGTTGTGACCGAATGCTCTATGAAAATCCGTTTTAAAGCATCAAAATTGCTCAAAAGCGTTCGACAGGTTCTATTATAACAGTGACATTCCCTGATAAAAATTTTTCATGGGTAAAATCAACGCCGTGACATTAATAGAAGGATGCTGCACGCAGACCACTTTTGTGCTACTGTGCTGCGTAAAGCATTCCAGATATCTTGAATGACCCCAGCCAAGCTGTAGCGTTCTGAATCACTATCTACTTTATTTTTTAAAAATTTTCTTTGGCCCTGTACATTACAAAAGTTATACTTCCGGGCAATTTGGCTTGAATAAACTCCTTTTTCCCAAAATTTCCAATAAATTTCCTAGAGTAAATTCCCAAAACAAATTCCCTTTCCTTTAGAAAATGAAATGATTTTCTGTTTCCATTTTTCTTTAGAATGTGCTATAATCGAAAACTTTCTATATCACTTCCATGTTGCTTTTTAAGGACGTTGCTATGTATACATTTCTTTATTTTTGTGATAGGTCCTACAAGACCAAAATCTCATGCAGTTGCCAAGTCAGACAGTGGGGTAATGAAGGATATAAATGACATCGGCACCAGTCAATCTGATGATGTCTTTGAAGAAGCAGATCCCTCGGAATGCAGCAAAGAGCTAGAAAGCTTGGTAAATTTCCATTTTCCAGAAAAAACTTTCGTCTTGCTAAATGATTGCTAAGAGAAATTCAAATGAGAGATCATAAAATGGCTACTAAATGAGTGTAAAATGGCATTTTTGTCTAAGTTGATTACAAAAGGGAATCCAAATATGATTGTTTTATTCCCTCAATGATTAATCAATAAGAGGGCTTCTGTCACAGAAATAATGACGATTGCTTCACTGAAGTCATTCTTAATCAGTAATCAAATGTCAAACCTCACTGTCTTTGATAACTTTTTGCTTTAGTTTCTGCTATTTATTAGAATTAGACTAAAGCTCCCCCTACTGCAGCAATTAATATTACCGAAAATTTCTTTGCGAAACTTTTCAGATGATAGATCGAAAGCAGTGTTCATGATTAGAGCACTGTTCATTGCTTTCTGGCACGACTTCGATTGTAATTAAGCCTTAAAAACGTTTTTTATTCAGTGTCATCATTGTCAAAATGGTTTTAAAGAAGAAAGTGAAAACACCAGGTGATTTTACAGCTAGTTGTGTTCGATTTTAAAAAATTGAGTTTAAAATGCTATTTTTATAATTCTAAATTTTAGGTCTTCCATAGTTTTTCTTCTTAACAGTTGCTTTATTAAATTTCCTATATTTGCATTCATATAATTAGTGCCTTTGTCATGATCAATAGTAACTCAGAAACAATGCAAAATGTTTTGAAAATTATAGATATTACAAATTAGGGTTGTGTTAGTATTTGTTAAGGAATAAAGTTGGTTTTCAAATTTAGTATTTTCTATATACAGTCAATTAAAGAAATGTATTATCAAGTATCAAATGGGCCAAAAATAAAATTACAAGCATTGATGCTCTTCGATTGATAAACAAACGTAATTTCTATTGAGCCTATTTGGGACAATCCTTTTGAAGGATGTGATCAAAATGATTCCTGTCCCAGCCTGAACAATGCCGATTTTGTTTACCTTGCAATTACGACGTCAGATGCTACAATATCTTTGTTTGTAATATGATATGAATGTCACATAACTTTATTAGTAATATAGATATATTCTGCATTGTTATAGTAGAAAATAGGCTAAAATTAGACATGTTCTCTGTCACTCTGAATTCCGTGCTTGCACACTCATCAGACAGACTATCTCAAATGCACTATATCAATTGCTCTGTGCTAATGCACATGGAACACTGTTAAGTCAGAATAGACAACGCCATCTGGAATATTCTGCGTTGCTATATAGATATCCGTATCTTACTTTCAGTAATGACTTGTCACTTGCAATCTGCAAGAAATGTGATAAGAAGAAAGTGGAGCGAAAAGAAGCAATTGTTGAGCTCATTCAGACTGAGATTAACTATGGACAAGACCTTAGAATTCTGAAAGAGGTAACGTTTACTTAGAAAATTTGCATCCAGATACGAAGTCTCTTCCTTAATTACTCTTTAATCAAAGTTGAATTTGTTAGTCAGGAATTTACATATAGGATCCCACGGAATATTCTCATTTTTGCAGTATTTATATTTATTTACTGCTCTCACTGTCCTAATTTTTTCAATGGAACCTTTCAGAGTCTTCTTTTACAAAAGATATAGCTGAAAATTTTTCCGTAGCAATTTTGCTGACCGTAGATCAATATTGAGGAAACTTGTTAACTTTTTACCATTTTATTTCAAGGAATTCTATGCACCAATTAAAAATGGCGGAATACTTAGTCCAGAGAATGTCAACGGAGTGTTCTTAAATCTACAGGTTTGTAAAATTTGTGGACCAATTAGCTACATTGATCTACAAAAAGCTTGATTAAAGTGTGACAGTTTCCAGCTTAAATGTAAAGATATGAAGCAGCAATCGTTAGAAAATTTCTTAGTGCCAAACAGTTTCAGTGAATAGGCCAGTGACACGATGACTTCATTTCTCTCCAAACAAAGATCTAAGTGCAATGTAAAAATTGACCGGTGATCGTGTACAGTTATTGTAACGTCATAGGTAACTAAAGTTGAGAAAAATTCTCTCGCACAATCTTCTAACAATGTTTGGATAATTTCTTGCTCAAAGATTGTATATTTCCTTTTCTCTTCTGTATTTCTACTCTAGATTTCCTTCTGTAGTTTTTAGCATCAAGTGTTTAATGGCCTAGGGGAGAAGATACTTTGTTGGTCTTGTTGATCATGATCTTTGCTCTGAGATTAACGCCAGTCCTTTTAAGGAAACGACTAATTGCGATTGCTTGCGAGAGCATGCCTGTTGAAATATTTTTGTTTCTATTCACGAAACCTCTGCCTCTAATTTTTACTCCAGGAGCTTATCGATGTGAATTCGAAGCTGTGTATAACTTTACAGGGCGATTTAGAAGAATGTATCACAAGAAATGACCAGGTGATTTTCGCTGCTATCTGTTAATTGCCCTCTGTTGCAAGAATACTTAAAGCTTCTACGAGAAAAATCCGTTTAGTTTTGTTCAGTGAAATTGCTGATCACGGTGATCTTAATGAATTATGCATCCAAAGCCTTTTCTGTTCTGCAGGACAGTTATTAAACGATAAATCGATTTCCAGTCAGCTGACAGAGCCTTTGTATTTGGCTTTGTGACATTTTTCTGGGTCATCACATCAAGCTCTTAGCAAGTATTAATAAATCATAACCAAGCTTATCTAGGTCTAAAGTAATAAGATCCGTGAGTAGAGCTGTCCCTGTATGATTCAAGTAGCTTTTCTGGGGAAAAGACAAGTCTTTGATGCTAATTTATAAAGTCTATTTAAAATCCCCGTTTGCGTTCTGTTGTTGTTGAGACTGAACTTTCATAAATTGACAGACTTCTTTTCAAAATGACCATTCATTGCCCTTCGATTTTAGGAACTTGAGTCTCTGGAAGTTGGTCGTGTTTTCCTTGAAAATGTGGAATTCTTTCAGGCATATGAAGTATTCTGTTCTAAGCAGGTGATCTTCTGTATATGGTCCATTTTGATAATACATCGTATGCTAGATACAAGAATTCATCATGCAAAATTGTTTTATGTTGAACGCAGCATGTAATAGGGGCCAGAAAAATACCAACATTTTCTCTCAGCAGCAAAACTTTTTAATCTCGCGATTGTGCATATGAATATAAAACTTTTGAAGCAGGATTTTTACACTGCTTCATTTAGCTGTTAGATGATTTTTTTGGAAAACGATGGTTGAAATTTTATAGTTGGCTTGTGACCATCAACTAGTCTGAAATATTAAAACAGTGTCTCTAATTGCGCTTAATCCTTGAATCAAACATCATATTTAATCCGATTGTGTACTTTGTTGCAGGGCCAAGCTGCTGACCTAGTTGAAAATCTGCAGAAAAAATCGGAATTACTGCGGATTTTCTTACAGGTTGATTTTTTATACTGATTAATAGTTTATAAACTGATATTTATATAACAATTGCATCGTACCATTTTACACATTTTCACAAAGGTTTGTAACTCAAAATGTGTCTGGCTATCAAAAGTCACACCACGTTAGTATTCTCCGTTCCGGGTGGATGTCATCAATTTTATCTTTCGCTATCTACGGATCTTTCTCAAAAATTGATTAAGAACTGAAACCTTCATCTTTTAATAAGTTATACTGAAAAATCATGTTGTTTGGACCGTTCGGTCGCGAGTTACTTTGTTTTGAATATTTAGATATTTCTTTAGATTTGACCGTAATTTGCTGCTGCAGTGAAAAATTTCACTACAGCAATAAATTCCATTGAAATGTATAGGAAAAGCTAAATTTTTGAAAATGGTTTAATTCATGGCCTGACTGCCCAAACAACTTGCAATTTTCGGCACAGACTAATTTTAACATGAAGATTCCAATTCTGTGATTCTTTTTTGCGAATTCTATGATCCGGATAAGAGAATTCTTTGATTCCTTGTCCTTATCACACAAAAAGCAGATTTATATTAATGCTTATTTAAAATTCACCCAGCAATACTCGGGTATTTTTATAGTGCCTTTTTGGTTTGTTCAAATCAATGTTCTACATCCTCTGACTTCTTATAACGATAGTATAAAGGAATTGTCACTCAGATGTTAACTCAAGATGCTTGGATGAATTCAGCGAAACTTAATGCGAAATAATATTATAGTCACTTTTTTGACAGTAGGACTAGGACTTAAGGTGGATGCTAATAGAAACCCTTTCTATAATCTCGAATGAGAACATCCTTCTTTCAGTCCATATATTTATGTATTCCGGCTTGATTGCGCAACGCTCGACAGGTTGATAAAACATCCTGAAATTTCTACTGAGCATTGCCTCTAAGTGATTTACAGTTAGATATTCAGTTTTTTGCTCTCATTACATCTGTCACTAATTTGACTTCAATTAAGATGAAATTATATCTGGATTGTTTTGTTTTGCTTCTAAGTTGAAGACTTGTGTTTACAAAAATATATTGAATGAATTTGATCAAAACGAAATAAGCTGATACTAGCTTTCCCTGTGATTGACATCACCCATTTCATCATTTGTCCAGGTATCCTGCAAGCAAAACTCAAAACTTCGAAAAATGGACTTAAAATCATTTTTAACCATGCCCGTTCAAAGGATTATGAAGTGAGTAGTGTCTTTGTCAACATTCCCCTATTCATTTTTAGCATCGTTTGTCCAGAATGTGACACTTTGTGCATTTTATTGCCTGTCTTAAACGTATTTATACTAGTATTAATACATCTTACTGGCAAATTTAGTTAAATTGGAAAAAGTCTTATTTTATTGGCAAACAAAAACTTTGACAACCTTACATCTGAAAATTAAGATCAAATGCATGGTAGGGTAGAGGAGGGGGTGTGATGGCTACAGGGTTATCAAATTTTAATATTTATCCTATTATAATATCAAGTAGTCGTGGATCGATCTTTTTCAAAGAATAATACATCACGATTTGTAGAGTGACTTTTAGCCTTAAAGTTATCAAAAGTATGCCTACCTTATTATACCCAACTGTAACACATTAACGTTAAATATTTGCCAGGAAGCTATTCCGGATCAAAAGTACTAGCATGCTAGCTTTCTGCTTCACCCTACGATCTACAAATCTACCAACTTTTGTTGTTCTATAGGTACCCTTTGTTGTTGACGCGAATTTATCGCGCAACTCCACGTGGAAATGCTGATAGAGAAGCACTGATTCACGCACGAAGAAAAATCGAGGGGCAAATTACAAGAATTAACGAGGTAAAGCTTCATATCATATCATATCATATCATATCATATCATATCATATCATATCATATCATATCATATCATATCATATCATATCATATCATATCATATCATATCATATCATATCATATCAGATCATATCATATCATATCATATCATATCATATCATATCATATCATATCATATCATATCATATCATATCATATCATATCATATCATATCATATCATATCATATCATATCATATCATATCATATCACGTCATATCATACCACATCACGTCACTTCACGTCATGTCATGTCAACTCACGTCACGTCGCATCATGTTGCTGACGTCACTTAACGTTATATTACATTTCGTTTTACGTTGCGTTATTTTATGTAATCTACCATGCTACGTAATCTACCATGCGGCGTCTTCTTAGATTGCTGCTGGACGTCCTCCAAAGCTGCGAAAGAGTAAAAGCACAAGTGCATTGAATCAATCAGAATCGAAAGGAAATCAGCTAACAAAGCTAGTTGCTGACATCCTTGACTGGAGGCTTGAGGAAACGCAGATTGTATTATCAGATCCTATGGAGGTAGGGATCAATTCATCCTTAGTATATTTAATAGAGCTAAAGAAGGAAATCTAAGAATGCATCCTAATTTTTCGAGTAAAAGAAGAATGAACTGTATCATTACGGTGTTGATGAAAGTTACTTTTGAAGGGCTGTCATAAAGTGTTCGATGCCATATGGGCAGAGCTGTTTACATTTTTGGTGTATAGAACAGCACGGTTCTTAGTTGGTTCTCCGAGGTTTAGCTTGATGCGCGATCATCTTGCAACTAATTTCCAGTCTCACAAAGAATACAGATCTAATCCAAAAGTGAAAGAATAGTAT
Organism: Rhopilema esculentum; assembly: GCF_013076305.1. Next base: position 6,495,874 of record NW_027019302.1, on the reverse strand, counting down.
GGAAAGTAAGGAAGCGTTAATTAGACAGGCTTACTGTTTCAGCTGATTTTTCTAGCTGCTTTAGATAGAGAATTTAAACCAAATAGACGTATTACAACAAGAAGCTCAGAAATTACAGACAACATCTTCTCGGCAAACTACTTCTACCGTTTGCTTCATTTAAATCACAGCTTCTATCGACTCTGATGTTCAGCAGACAGTTAATAATCCTTCTAGGGCGCAGTTGCTGTGGAAAAATTCACAGCTTTTTACTTTCTTAATTTTGAATTAGCTAATGTCATAAATGGTGGATTGTAGGTTAACGGAGGGAATTGTCCTGCCAAAGTTTTTTAATGCAACCTTGATCAATTGGATTGTTTTGATTCACTTTCATTCCTTTGATAGTTTTGTCTCTTGTTTTTATGAAGAGCTTCAATAAAAGATGAATAAAAGGAGATTATATCGAATAAGACTGCGAGATAGTATACAAACTAGTAATACAAATACAAAAAGAGTTTGTCAAACAGTACTGTATCTACTAGTACTCAACTTGCTTATCCCAAAACAATTTATATAAAAACCTTCTCGCATGGTATTCCTGTAAGAGTCCAAAATTTCTTCCCTCTTTAATCTTTCTGTTTAAAGTATGTTATCTAAATCGAATGAACTCTGCTTCAAGTCTTGGTAAGAAATGATGGGTCACAATAAGGTTATTTGATTAACCATACTCTACCTTTAGGCAACAACACCGATAATACCCAAATTTGTTTTCATCTTTAAGTAGTTATATTGTATAAATATCTTATATTTGCTCACTGAATTTCAAAAAGGTTACTTTCAATGAACACTCTTTTATTTTATTCTTTTTTCTAAGCCAAAGTCTTGCGCAAGAATAGATAGTGAATTACTGTTGTTTAATATTATGTGCTTTATTCATCACACAATACTAGCCTACATATGTTTTTGGCATATATTCACCTTATGAATGAGTTGCAGCTACAATTTAAATAATTCCCTTTTTATCTATGAAAGATTCTCAATAAGTCTGTTTTAGTTTGACCATATATTATCGACAGCGTAATTAGTTTGGTTTCCCACTGTGTCAAACCCAGAGATAAACAATAAGATGAATTCAATCTTTTCCAGGCGTCGTCAACTGAGCTGATTAATGTCGAAAACTGGAACAAAAAATCCATGAAAAAATCCAGCAAAGTTCAAGTCATTCTGTGCGCTTATGGCGTCCTTGAGGTTCGCTTTTGATTAGTGTACAGCGATTCACTGTTGCAAGCAAATAAAGTGATCTCAGGAAACCTATTAAAAAGATCCATAGTTATAGAAATTATTAAGCCAGAACATGCGTGTCCGTGGCTATTAGGTCATTCTCGACACATCATTGTTTTTTGCACAACTAGAATTTCTTTTTTTTCTGGATACCAACATTTGAGATATTAGATGGAGGAAAGCGAGGGAGACAATTTCTAAACTTGAAATTGAAAATGCTGATTTTATTTCAAAACACTCTTTTTTATAAGAACCAGATAATTTTCTTTTATTTTCGATGTTCTTGTATTTTGGATAATTAGAGGCGCGGTTATTCTATATAATTTTCTCATTTCAACATTTATTTCTATACGTTTCCAAACTATAATTTTTTTCTAAGACCAGTAAATAACAGTTTTGCATGGTGTTTGTTGTATACGGTTGATTACCTGATATGATATCTTGTTATTTCTTGACTTGAGAGAAAACTTTTAGGAAACACATTATGTTGTCGTTGTCTTAATTCTTTATTTTTCTAACTAAATGGAGGTCGTGAATAAATAATATGAAATGAATGAATGAATGAATGAATGAATGAATGAATGAATGAATGAATGAATGAATGAATGAATGAATGAATGAATGAATGAATGAATGAATGAATGAATGAATGAATGAATGAATGAATTATTTAATTAATTAATTATGATTAATTAATTAATTATGATGAATTAATTAATTATAATGAATTAATTAATGAATTAATGAATTAATGAATGAATTGATGAATGAATGCATTTTTGCAATTGTAAAGTCTCGGTGCTCTTGCAAAGGGTCTTCTTGTGTAAAAAGGGTTAAGTTCTCAAATGTAAAGTACAGCTTAATCATCGTTGCGGGTATTTCTAAGCTGTTTTATTCCCTCAGCATTCGCAAGCACTGGCAGGAAAGAGTGAAGACCCGATCAATTTGGATCCGCGCAGTAAATGTGAAGCGACGAGTGCTGCTGTTATCGTCTTGCGACGAAAGTCAACCAATCGATATTCATTGCATAAGGTAATTACTGCATCAATTAAAATCCAACTTTGCAATAAGCTGCAACGATTTGCTTTATTTACATAAAAGATACTCCAAAATAATAACTAATGGTGACTTTTAACATACCGTTAGGCCACCGGTTTACAACATTAAGAAAAGATTGATCTTGAACAACTCTTTGGCGGTAAAAAAATTCAAAACAGGTTTTGAAAAAAGCAAAAATTTTAGAACATGACTTAAGCCCTCTTTTTCACACTATTTAGAGTTTAAATGTCTGAATAGAGTCGAAAAGATCAAGTAAGATAATATATACCCAGTTGTGGATCGAAATAGTCCAATCAGAAAAACGGGACTACATGACCGCGATTTCTCAAGAAATCCCTCAAACCTTTAATTAATGTTTAGCCTTATCGATCATGCACCAACAGCAACGAGCAACAGTGAGAATATGTTTTTAATCCTATCAACTATCCTTAGACATCTCGTGAAGCTCTGATTTTGCGATATTTTAAAACTCAACAAACAGCGTATTGCATTAACCGATGTGGCATGATCTTGTTCAACAGCTTATACAGAAAAGTTTAAATCGGTCTAAGTTAAGCGCATATGTGACAATAGCAAGCCGAAATAAAATCTACAAATTTAGAAAACAGATTTTTGGCTAATGTTTTTTGGTAAATATTTGATCAATATCTTTGCAACAGATGTCAATCCTACCACGTTTTTATTGTGAATGCCAGATGAAATGAATAAAGACATGACTATTTTTAACATCACATGTTCTTTGACATTTCAGAATCCGATCTTGCTGGGGAAAGCTGTTGTTTCACAGAGAGCAGGTTTATATACACTTCGAGCTCCTTCCTAGTTTTGACTCCAGTCCAAAATTTTGTCGCTTTTTTTGTTATTGTAAATTTCACGCATCTGAAAAAAATTTGGAACACTTCCATGTGATAATACCTTTGTAAATCAACGATTTGCCCTAGATTGTGTGCTTGCTAGCCTCAATTTTCTAGGCCCAGTGTTAAGAGCACAGTGTTAAGGGAGGCGTTGTGCTCAAGTGCTCACCATATCTTGGAAATATGAAAATCTCTGAATTGATCGCATCCAATTTTTGCTCATTTTAGATATTTAAAGTGCGTTTCAGAAAGTTTAAGCTTTTTGCCCACCCTGGATCCTTACAACAGGCATCCCTGATATTCAGCATGTTTCTATCCAATGATGCAATTATTGATGTCACATTCGTCACTCAATGTATTAAAATGATGTGAAGGCTCGGAAAATGCAAGTCGTAGAACGAAATTTGACTCAACGTGACACGTCAAAAGATATTGTATAGCATTTGAGAAACTTAGTATGACTTGATTTCAATAGTATTTCCTTTTTACTCTTTCCTTTCCTCTTTCTCTTCCCTTTCTTTATAAACAATACACTGTATTACTTTCTAGATGTTAAGATTGCATTCGAAATTTTACCTATATCAAAAGAACCTATAACATTTGTGGTAAGTAAAAAATGCCAGTCATTTTTAACATTGATAAGTTGTTATGTGTGGCAGGGAAAGAATGAGACTATAAGAGTGTAGGTTTTGTTTATGTAGAAGATTTTTAAACCTATTCATACCAAATGACTCTTAATGGTGATTTGTCTGGAAAAAATACAATTTATACATTCGTCACTCAATGCTGTATTGGTCAGTCTAACGGAGTTTATGAAAAGTCTGTTATAGCTGCCAAAACGTGTTTATTTTGTGCAAAAATCGAGATGATAAGGAACGCGGCGAGCTTTTGTTGACGTTTCCGTACAGATGTCTTTTCAGATCGTCAGTATGAAGCGATAATTTCAAAATGAACGCTCTTTTACCAGTTTCACAAGTTGCCCAATTAATCTCAGTTTTCTTATTATGACCTATTCCTACTAGCGGTTACTATCGCACTGCTTTCTAAGAGATTTCCTGCTATTATTTTCAATATAGACTGATGACCCCTTCTGCTGTCAAAAGTGGCTGAAACATTTGCAGTTCTATTCAAAAGACCTTGGGTTATGGAGAGCTCGACGAAATGCTATGGCTAATATCATGATACAAAGTATGTCATAGCTAAATTGCAGGGCATCGCTTGAATTTAGTCATTGTAAAATGCAAAAGAGCGACCAACCTTGGCTTTGGGCTCGCCTGTGAATTTTATATGGAAGAGAAAGAACATATGTTCTTTTACTCTCAGAATACATCAGATCAAGGAAAAATTTAAGCCGCTGCAGAGAGACGGAAGCTACTCTGCTGGCATGTGCTCTGTTTATATACATTAATGTTGAAAACATTGAAGCAAAGCTTCCAGTGTTGCTTAACGAATACAAAAAAGTCTAAAGAAAGATAAAGAACCAGTCTTACTAATGGCGTAAGAAAATCGCATGTAGTCATCAGTGACAAATTGCTTGTTTTGTAATAAAGATTATTGTTGTTTCAAACTGTAAATTATTTCATTCTTTTATATATGAAAACTTGATGAATGCCAACAGTCCTTCATAAAATGTAGCCTTTTTGCATTTCAGTTCTAATTTCAGTGATATCATCAGTAACATTACCTATCTGCATAGATTTGAGCTTAGCAAGGATTGCGACACTTCAGAGACAATCATTATATATACAAAAGGAATGCATTTTGAGACAGTTCATCATTTCAAATATAGACAATGAAGGCACCAGATAATTGGTTTTGTCATTGCAAAAACAATAAATTTTCTGACTTATAGGGCTATGACTGTTTTAATTTTTTTGAACTCCTTGATAATTTTCTTTGAAGCCATACACAAAAGGATGGTATGCGCCAGTGCAACTGGATCCCTCCTCGTTATGTGAGCATGATCGTGACCGTGAAGTTCATTTACTGTGGTCATTGAGATCATTGAATTTATTGGTGTACCCCCTAGTGCCTGGTCTACAATTCTCCCTCCTTTTTAGTATTACTGATCTCACAGTGAATTACAACGACGCACACTAGCGTACGGCTTATTTCTGCATGTAACGTTATCTCTTGTTGCAATCACCCTTCTTTCAAGATTTAAATATTATCTCAGGATGAAGTTTTAAATCTATATTTACGAAAAACACTTTGGGATTATTCGAGCATAATTCATAAAGCATACTTAGCTAGTTATTACAAGGAGTCTTTCTTCTTGTTTTGAAGAAGATTACAATGCCATTGTCCTTAATGTTCAAAATAGCTACTAAAGCTTAGAACTTATTTTTGAACGTAACCTACTGCTATCTAGAGATTCTCCATGGGTCGCAAATTACGCTATCAAATTGCAATGATAGACTCTCAATTTTTGTAACGTCCGTAAGGATAAGCAATAGCGAAACAGAGGCTCATGGAGTTAGTCCAACTGCTTCCTGGTTGCCCGCCATTTTGGTCTAGCCTCGAAATACAAAGGTTTCTAGTAGTGTTATGAGCCAAGCCTCTATTTCTACAAAATTGCAAATGTCTATATTCAGCAATGGACAGGTGATAGCATTACAGAATCAAACCATCAAGCAGAAAACAGAACTGGTTTGAGTGCTCTCGTGAAGACCACATCAGTGATTTGCTCTATCTGACCAAGAGGAGAGAGAGAGAGAGAAAGAGAGAGAGAGAGAGAGAGAAAGAGAGAGAGAGAGAGAGAGAGAGAGAGAGAGAGAGAGAGAGAGAGAGAGAGAGAGAGAGAGAGAGAGAGAGAGAGAGAGAGAAAAAATCATTTTATACCCTGTTCACTGCAGGTCCCGCGCCACAGAAGGCAGGGGACCATTGGCTCCTCACATTTTTCCTAAAATAAATATTAATATCAACTCAAATTATATATCTAGACAAACTGTAGATTACAGCAAATACAAGTCCGAAAGTAAAACACCATTAGCAAAATGTTTGCCACCATTGAAGCTAGAGGGGGCATGCGGCAATTTTCTTTACGGTGCTGGCCCCTCCAGTTTAGGATCAGTGGCGCAGGCCCTACACCAGAGCTGGTGCCAATTGGGGGCACGGGAGGGCGCGTCGCATAATCTGCATAATATTGACGAGATAATTAATAGACAAGTTTGCAGCAATGAAAAAGAGAAGAAAATATCTTACTTTTGGCATTATTGTACTATGCAGCATATTTTTCCTTGCTACCATGTTGTGTTGAAAAGTTGTTTAACTTTTTTAAGTTGTAATCTTTTCAATTTTAACAAAAAATGTTTTTTGCACCAGTAAGAAAGCAACTAAACCAGGAAATCTATCTTCATCTAAAATATTGCAAACGGGTTGCACAGAAGGCCACTAGACCAATACGTAGGAAATGGGAACTGACAATTAGATAAGCATGCGCATTATTCTACCATTGAATATGTACGTCGTCGGAAGTAAAACGATGTCCGTCCCCTATATGTCACTGCTGGTGTCGGCCCTGCCCTACACTGTAATATTTTTTTGGTTGGGTTGTTTCATAAATCACAAACATATCAAGACAAAAGTCGCATTAATGTAAACCTGTCACTAAATGAAGTTCTTTGACTATAATTGAACAAAAACAGACTTGAAAGGACTACACTATATTGAGCTTTTCATTAATTTTGAATCTAATTTCTAGACCACAGATTCGCCTTTAAACGATTTCGCAGGGACCAAGACAAACACTAAATCCATGTTAGGTTTTGCATGATTGGCGCTTCACTGAAATATACTTAAGCTAATAGAAATATTCGTTCCCTGACTGTTGTTAGGTTGACATTGAACGTGTTTGTTACATTTGGTTTCATATGTCTTCTATTGTATAAACACCCTGCACTCCGCCAGCTTTATCTGCTGTTTGCAGAATAATCCTCTGAACCACAAGTCTTGAACTTCTCCAGGACAAGAAACATACGGAGTACCTACCTTTCGTGAGAAAGAGAACGCAATGGGCTCATTTCTCCATGCACCGAGTGAACCTGTAAGTAAAAAGCTAAACCCACTCAACCTATTTTTACTCAATATTTGTGCACTAGATATTTCACTGCAGTAAGTACCTTCTGCTGTAAAGAACTTCGACGTTGAAGCCATTCATGCATTTTCACGAGCAAACACAGGTGAGAGTTTTTAGCAATATTTTTGCCCTCCCATATTCCACAACCTGATCTTTCAAGGTTAGCTTCTTTTTCCTGGACATCTGTACGACGTAGCAACGGAAAGTGTATTGCACAACAAGTGATATTGTTTCGCGTAAAATTTCGTCATATACTGGCCTTCTTGGTTATGACCTTGCCTTCCCGGTAATGGAATAACGTACGCTGACGTTTTTCAGAAGTTTTACTTTCAGTCCAAATGTTGTAAATCCGTTGAAGACATCCACTGAGGCTCCTTTTCCCAATAAAATTTCAAGATGGCAGTGGGTCGGGTTATTCATTTTCATATTTTTATTCAGTAGCAGCGGGTATGGGGTCATCACCCCCTCATACTGGGTAGGGGCTAGGTCATCTTTTTCTAAGATTTGCCTAGGAAGAAAAAATCTGTTAGAAGTAAGGCATTGAAATTATTCCAGCAGGGCGTGGTCTAAAAATATCCTGCACTGACTTGGCCTCCACTGTTTTCTTTGATCTTTTGACCAACAGTCTGTCCTATAGAAAGTCAGCAACTGTTTTAGTTTTTCCTAAAGAAATTATTTTGAGTTTTAATTCAAAGGATGACTGAAAACTCAGAAGAAACTTCTCACAGGGATTTTAAAGAGAAAATGCTCGAAAAATGGATCAATCTTGGATCAAAAGTTTTACACCAGCTTTTATCAATTCATCACAACTGCCATGTCTCTTAGAAAGAGTTAAGTTTGACAGAAAAAGAGTATTTAAGAGCAATACAAATCTGTGTGTCTACTGAAAATTTTGAAATTACAAAATATGATCAAAATGGGAGAATAGGCCTCCTTGAAAATCCACTACTATTTTGATTGCTGATTACATTAGCTGCTTGATCCCTATGGGATATGTGTGTGTTAAAGCTGGCTTTGAAGGGAAATTATTAACTTTTCTGTGGGCGACATGGCCTGCCACCGCTACCTAATTTTTTCTGGTTTTTCTATAAGGTCAACAGTTTTGGTATGTGATCTTAAACTTTCATTTGGCCTCTTGTCTAGGCATGTGATGTTACGAATTGCTCTTTCTATGTTTCTCTGTGCCACTGCCAGTTTATGTTAGTGTTCATGTCTGAACGTCATTTGTTATTGCTGGTAGTATGGCTCCATCCATTATCTCTTCGTATTTAAAACATTTCTTTTCTCCTCGTGAAATCACCATACTGCCCAAATCTTTTGCAATTAGTTATTCTTTATTCAATTTTTTTTTCGTTTTCTGACTTAATTAGCTAGCCCAGGTAAATATCTTCATTTAATTCTTCTATGACCTCGCCCTCAATTATTTGACCAATGAACAATATCCTTCCTACGGTACTCGGTGCAATCACGAAGATAGACCTTCGAACCATCCATGCCCAACTAACATTAGCAAATTTCCAAGATGCAATTAGGTTATCTTCATTTGACTTTAATCATTTCACACACATTCAAACCTTGGGCGAGGCAAGAATTGAAAGTCTAATCAATTTAGTTGCTAAATTGTCAAAAATAGCTTCGTTTATTTCGTACATCTAGTATGATGTTAGTACATTTTTGATGAGTCTTAATATTCTTATTATTTTTCGATTTTGAGCCTAAGATTATTCTTAAGTGACACAAAATGTAAATTTGCCTGAAGATGACATAAAAATTAAATCTTTGTTGATTTATCATGTCATCGCAAAAACTAAAAAAGATCAGAACAAAAAATAAATATAGAATAGAAATATGAAACCTAATCCAACAATTGGGGCTTTAGTCACTTCACGTTTTTGCTCAAGTATGATATTCAGGTTGTGGCATCAAAGATAATGGTGGAACAATAAAAGTTTTTAGACCGATCCACTGATCTATAAAAAGACTGGATCGAGCTTCTAATGTGACAAGAGTGTCGCCATCCGAGAAGAGGGTCCCAGAACAGCCGATGCGAGGTGACGGCCTTCTCTGTCACCCCTAGCAATGTTTTCAGCTGCTCTGGCCTTGTTCTTTTTCAGCAATCATACACACAGCATTGCAGCTCTCGCGTATCCATATCGTTGAAGTATTGGTTTTGAGGAATGGCTTTCCGCTATTGTTTGGGGCCCTCTACCTTTTGAAAATGAACGGGCTTCAAACTTAGGTGTTTCAAGACAATGCGAAGCTCGACCCAGTCTTTTTTATAGATCAGTGGGCCGATCCCATTATTACGTCACAGGTGTTGTCACACGCAATGCATTCTTGTAGTTGTAGTTACGCGCGCCGTTGCTATCTACCTTGTTCACTGTATTCCTCATTTAAAGAAATTTTAAGGAAAAGGACATCCCAATTTTTTTCAAAACTCTTGTCAGCGACTAATCCTACTGTCAATAGAGCGACACCAGAAGATGAGAAAAAGCTGATTGATGTCTATGAATTTGAAGAAGTGAGCCTCGATAGCGATAAGATGTCAGATGATGAAGGTGGTTGGTCGAAGTCGTTGGAGAACCTTACAAACTTCGACAGCCAGAGACTTCATGAACATTTGATTATCATTTGATAACCGAATACTATGCCAAAGCGTGGAAGTGCCCCAAAAGCATTCCATAGCAAAAAACATGGTTATAGGTTATGGAAAGAAGGCTACGTCCGAGGTTTTTTTCTGTAAAACCCAAAGTTATAACAGACAAAACTCTTTTCTCGTGAAGCTAAGAGCTCATGCATCCATGAAAAATGTGAGATATGTGTTTACATCTACCTACATCAAGCAACTGGTGAAATAACCCATGCAAATTGCAATCGCAAGGCTGCTCAAGGAGGATGCTGTAAGCATGTCGATGCCCGTTTATATTATTTGTTGGATCTGGTCAGTATGAACATGCGTAAAATATCAGAAGATGCCGAAACTTACATGAAAGTTCCAAATTTTCCCTTGTTTGTGTCTCTAATTGCAATGGAGATCTTCCATTTTTTAGTCCAAATGCCATTGGATTCATTGTCAAAATCTTTTCAGGAAAAATTGTTAAAGGACTTCTGTTTCTTGACCGAAAAGTTCTCCATTTTGTTTCGATTTTTCGGGAAAATGGCTAATACAGTTATCATGTATGTTTTATGTCCGCCAGTGAAATGTCGAGAGCAGACCCTATGTGCTGCAGTTGGGTTGAAATCCTTTCTTGAGATCATATGGAACCAGCGTTTTCTTAGCAAGTTTTCCTGACTTTTACCATTAGGAATAGTGTAAAAATATAAATCCCGATTCACACGACTGTTGCTGAAGCATTCTGGCATACAACATGTAAACCCTCCTTTTCCACTGTTGCCTTATTTAGGCCCACTCTCTGTATCGATAGGCCTAACATCACTTCCAATGTCGCTCCATAGAAAGCACTGTCAGTTGGACGAGTCACCGGGCAAGTTTTGAAAAAAATAGGGTTATAACAACGGCATTATGCCGCGTTACCTCTCCACTACACTGCTGAGAACTTTACTACATATACTACATAAAGGCAGAGGTTGCTCCAAGGGAAGTAAGGCGGTAATTCCCCTTCCCCACTTTTCTCCAAGCACAGTCCGTATGATCCTTCTATAAATAAATAAAAGTGTACTGAGTAGGGGTATGTCATTATTTTTCTATCACATAAAGTACAAAGATGAAGGAAAAAACATGGTCTATTGTACCATGCCCATTCTTCTCCCACTTTCTAGAAGCTGGCGCTGTCGCGCACGAAGAGCTGTAAAATTTGTTTCAGGCAGAGTTTCTACACCTGTGAAAAAGGCAAAAATCTTGGTCCTATAGAAAAAGCCCTTCTACCGGTTGAAGTGCAATTTCCTTACAAAACTATCTGTAGTAAATGTGTGCAGAAAAGTTAAAGTCTGCAAAATATTTAGAAGGCTTAAGCAGTCCAAATTTAAAATAATGTAATTAATGGATATAAAGAAATTGCTGGAACCTAAAAATAGGTTTAGGTAACATCCGGTGCAAATTGTCCCCTAAGATTAGTGTGCCCGGTGTTTTTTAAATATTTTTTAGTATATGTGTCTTTGTACATGTATCAAATATTTGTCTTTGCATGGAGACATTGTATACCCTATCGCTTCAACAAAGTACTCCATGCTTAACGTTGTTTTTCTTCCTGGGTACCTCCTTTAAAAGCTTGTATGCCCGCGCCATGAAACATGGAGGAAAAACACTTTCTTACACAGTTGAGCTCTGTTTTCCTCTTGGCATCAAATACATTCACTGCAAGACCACTGACATCTGGACATCCTTTACTATAAATTTCTCTATAAAAAATCGAAAATTGAACAAAACGGAAAATAGATCAGGCTATTTTTGCTGAAAACAGAATTTATTTCCTGAACAGTAACAATGTATATAAAAAGCTGTGTCCTGCCCAGCACTGTTTCTTGACTTCTTTTGTCTTGTGCTGAGACTAGATTTCCTTTCACCGAACTCTGCCGAGTGGAAAGTAGAAGGTAATGATTTTATTTTCAAAATCTCACTGGGAAAGTTTTTTGCTGTTGTATCCTAAGTGCTGTAAAATTTTAAACCCAGTTTTAATTTAACAACTTTGAGCATTATTCTTAAATTTTGTTTGATCGCCCTGATTGTCCTTAAAAATTGTCCTGATCTAAATTTAGCCCCATTTGCAGTGTTTGCTCGTACAAAAGTGTCGACGAGACTCTGGTTTCACCTTCAATAAAGCCCTACCACAATCTCTGCTACAAGGCAAAAACGATACTAGAAGCTAGAAAGAGGTTTGAATATCTAATCTCATGAGCGAATTCCGTCTTATAATCAATGTATTACAGCAAACGATTTTATGTGCCTGGGAATCTCTCTATTTCCACCAATGTCAAATTGTCGCCCTTGCAAAAATGAAAAAGGCATAAGGCAGGTTGCATTTTGCTCCCTTTAAAGAACACTGCAATAACTAACTGTAAAAAGTCAAGGAAGCTAGAAGCTATTGATGGCCAGCTAGAATAAGAAAATATCTTTTCATTTTCCATTGCACTACACGTCTTTTATAAGAAACATAATATTTAGGTTTAGGCTCAAGTTGCTGCGAGTAATTGCAAATTTCGGCATGAAACGGCCTTGATGTTGCTTTTTTGATAATGTGAACATCCTAGGCATTTAGCGAATTGCTTTGGTCCAACCATCTTTAAAAAGGGGTCACTCCTTTATTCCTTTGAACCTTGTTTTTCTAAATATTGCTGATGATGTTAATATGACCTAGCAAATTGTATTCCTATCCCTTATTTTCTATGGAAAACAGTACAAATTTATGCAGTTTGTAATACCAGTGAGATTATTGAGGCAATCAAGTTATCGTTAAAAAGTATATTATACATTTCTTAAAAAGAAAATATTTTTACTTTTTTACCGAACCAGCAAAATACAGCACGAAGGACTTCATTTTATTACCGTTCATATATTACCGTTTATCATTTTCGTTTTCGCTTATTTCTCTAGAGCTCCTACCTTCACATTAGAGAATAACAGGCTTTTTATATAAGAAAAAAGACAGAGGATTCATGCCGTAATAATTCAAATAAGCCCAAGGAGGGGGAGGCTCAAAACCTGATGCAAAAGAGATGGGCTTGTTCGATATAGTCAGGGCTCATGTTAAACTTGTTTTCTTTAGAGTGGCGTATTTGACACAGAATAATTAATAAACAACAAGACATGATAAACACCAAAAGCCCTGACTATAAAATTGATAAATATAGTCGTTCAAATGCTAAAAAGGAGATAAAGAGGCTGCTTTTTCAAGATCTGATAGCATAATATGGGGAGGGGGCTTTTCGAAAGCCCGAAGCTTTAGAAAGAGGCTCATTCAAAAGGGGCTAATTCGAGAGGCAAGAGGGCTTAGCTTGTTTTTTACATATACATCCAACTCCAGGCAGAGGTGGCGCCAGAAATCTTCCGACAGAGGGGTTGGAGCTTCCGACAGGGGGGCTAAAATGACTAAAATATGCAATTTTCGTACGTTATTTTGTCAAATTTGCTCCAAAAATAACCTAAAATTTTCCTCCGATGGAGGGGGGGGGCAAGATGCTTCTGACGGAGGGGATGTAGCCCCCCTAGCCCTCCCCTGGCGCCACCACTGATTCCAGGATGGCAACCGACGTTAAAGTCTTCACAAAGTGCTCACATTTGTGATGCTTTAGAACAAAAACATTGTTAAGGTGCGAAAAGTTTGCTTACTTGCCACGAAAAGCTTCACTCTACACCGCAAACACCCGTCATCTATTTGGTCCTATTTGTGAGTTTCCAATAACGAAAAATTTAAAATCAAAAACTTGGAATCAAGGTTATCTTCGTTTTTATGAGTTTGCTGTCATGGTGCAGTATTGAAACAATAGATTGAACAGGGAGATGTTTCTCCAGGGGCGGGCCAGCACACTGGATCCGGGTTAAATCGAGTGGAGAAAAAAAACTTTCAGATTTTTTTATTTGAATCATAGATATGAAAAACACAAGAGCTTCCTACGCATAAAAACAAATGTATCTTTCAAAAACTGATTGAAACAGAGCCACACAAGCACAGGCTCTTTTGCACTGAAATTAAATCATTAAATCTGATTTTGATGGCTTGCATTGTTGCTTTATTTAGCTCCAAATTAACTTTATTTTATAGATGTTTGTGAAATTTCTACAAATGTATTTGGATATCCCGCTTTGAGGCACCACTTCACAGTCAATAGTCAACAAGTAATTAATCCCAGATGCAGGAATCGAATTTCAACTTGACGTCCATCGTTGAGACGAGAGAGGATAGCCTGCTGGCGCTTGAAGTGGCTGGCGGAAAAATTGCAACAAATCTTTTCAAATATTCTCAATTTCGGTTTCTTGCAGGAGCCACAAGACCAACTCTTGGTGCAGCGAGGCATGGAGAAATCAATGGGCCTCGGTGAGTCGTTTCAACAATTGAACAATCAACATTCAATAGCCCTTTTGAATTTAACCACCTGAACTAATGTCGGTCGGCTAATTTGTTTGGGTAGCACAGGAAGAAGTTGCAATTTCTGCTGTTACGCATAGTTGCTCATTTCATGTATGGGGATGGTTTGATTTGCTGGTCACTCACTTTTAAAATATTCGGAAAATCATTCGGCTGAGGCAAAATTCATGAAATCATGGAAATTTGATCGTGTATTCGTATGCGAAAGACCTTATCTATTTGAACTTCGACTTGTGTTAAAACTGTGAAATAGAGGGGGATGGCTCTGGCATTGGCAGCAAAAGGGCTGTTATCCCCGCTGCGTGCCAGTAAAGATGGAAGCAAAAATACAAAGTACATCCCTCTCGATTCTTCAACAGGAGATGAAGATGGACAGAACACGAATCGAAAGTTCCTTAGCGGACGCAGAAGATATTATGTTGGTGGATTTGCTGCTATTTTGCTAGTAAGCGTTGTGACTCTTGCAGCCGTCTTAGGAACGAAACAAGGTACTTAAAAATTTCCTTTTACTTCTTATCTAAAGATCTATAAATCCGTTCTTAAGCCATCCCTATCTAGCTTGTCCTTTTGATTTGAAAATAATTGCAAATAGGGTATTCGGAACAATATCATAAATAGTTTATGAGTTTCCATCTGTTAAGTCTTACAAAAAACAGCGGAAGTTTTGCAGCTGTTTCTCCGGCCTAAATTGTAAACATGTTAAAGCTTTCATGATTTTTCTACCTTTTAAGGGCTAAATGAATTAGCGTAATCTCAAATTATTCTAACTTAACAAAATAGTTTAATCTTATAATGAATTCGAAGTGAATAACATACATTTTCTGTCATCGCGATTTTAGGCCGGAACTTGTTTTAATGATGCAAGGTTTTCACTTCCTTAGCCAATTTTTCCATTAAATTAACTTTAAATTTTCCATTTCCATTTAAAGCCTAGACCAAAAAGTCGGACCAAAACTCATTCGTATTCAATCCAAGAAACAAAAAGTAGACATTTTATGCCAGGCCACCTTTAAAGAGTTCAGTTCTCCGGAATCCACAACAAGGAATCGAAAACATGTTAAACAAATGTCTTTCCAGAACATTGTTGCAATTTAGAAAATTTATCAGTTTGTAGTAGAAGTTAAAAAATGAGTTATTTGAACTTTGTATGCCCAGGATTAATATGTGTGTCTATATTAAAGTGAAAGTTTGGCTTAAAGCGTCAGGTAGATAATTTTTGGTGCAAAGTTTTTGCACATACAGTGCTTTGATCGACTTGGGCAAGGATGTAAATTGATGGAGATTTTTGGGAGGGTAAATGGCACAAAATTTCTGAGAGACAATTTAGTCAATTGTAATTTGTACTATATAATTGTAGTAAAGCCTTTACTTACAGAACCTTAACCTTTGGTCATTTTCTTTCGGAATTGAAAGTACCTAGCGCTATTTTATTCTTTTCTCTGGCCTAAATAAGTTTTGGGTCTACTACTTCCTGCACAATCCCAGTATTTATGTGCATAGATTTTGGTGCAGCACAGAAAAAAGAAGCTCAACATATGGTACAACAGTCAAGATATTTAAGCTACAATGAAATTTTGTCACAAGCTCATTAATGAGTCAATATCTGATCACTTTAACTTTTTGTTAAGGATCATTCCCAATATTGTTCAATGGAAATGATGGGGTTAAGGCAGGGAAGCTTGCACTTGAAGAGAAACAAAGTGCCAAGAAAAAGGGCAAAACAATAAGAAAATAAAGAAAAATGCTTGGTTTTGCAGGGGGCAAGGAGGGGCCACTGCACAAGTTAGGCCATAATGCACCAAAACACTCATCAGCAAATTTCCCCAGCATATCTGTCAGATGAAATGTTTAATTGTTCCATGATGCAGGTTTGATATCATTACACTGATCAGTGACAGTCTTATTCAAAGACATCAAAAAAAGGAAATAATTTATTTTAATTTGATCTGTTTAGATCTATGGCTTGGTTCAAGGCAAGCAAGATCTTCCACCAAAATCACTTTTGAAGATGCAATGACTGGAACATTCTCTCCAAGGAGCTATTCAGTGAAGTGGCTTGATGGTAATGTATGCTTAGAGTTATGTTATGCCTAGATTTTCTAAAATGTCTTAGATCTTTGATTTTTCAATTTCTAAACTCTTTTTTTAAGCAAGAGTCCTTCTTCTTCTATGGCAAATTTCCTACTAGGTAGGGTCATTAGAGCAGAAAATCTTCCTATGCTCCATTCTATCCTGGGCATCTTCCCCCAGTTTCCTTATCATTCTCAGGACATCATCAATCCATGTTTATGGATGTATTAACCTTAGTTAATGTTGAGTAATTGACATCAGGGCTGTTGGAAGCTCGGGCTGCCCCCCAATGATCATGAAACTGTAGTATATTTCCTCTATAACAGTGTACTAAATAGAAAGCAATAACATAGGGGCCCAATGGCTATGTACGAAAAAGATGTCTGGTACCTAATATGAGCTCAGTAAAGAGCAGTAGCAAGATGGATTGGGCTTTTCTATGAAAATGTTTATAAAGAATAATGTCAGAATAAAGGGTCTCGTCGAGAATTTAATCTTGTTGAAATTGTCATTAACGGTGGAGTACATCTCTCGGACTGATTCGTTTTAATTTACAGTAAAAGCTATATGAGGCCCCGTTGGGGCTTATTTATTTGTTCAGTCCTAGAGGGAAGCGTGTTTTAGAAGGGGGGGGGGGCTTATTAATCATTAAAATAAAACATATTATAAAAATGTCACAATGCTCTAGGATTTCTTCGAAAGAATCAACATCAGTATCCTCTTGATTTCTAAGGCGCACAAGGAAATCTTTACATGGGCCGTATGCACATGATCTTATCATCATCACACCAGACGTTGTTTGACTTCAGAGGCTAAAGAGGAGGTCTTACTAGAGAGGGGGGGGGGTTTGAATTTTGGCATGGTAATGGTAATGGGGCTTAATAGAGAGGGTGGCTTAATAGAGAGGGTGGCTTAATAGAGAGGGTGGCTTAATAGAGAGGGTGGCTTAATAGAGAGGGTGGCTTAATAGAGAGGGTGGCTTAATAGAGAGGGTGGCTTAATAGAGCTTTTACAGTATGCCGATTTACAATGATTCGCAGAGATTCATGATCGGATTTGAGCTGATTCACGATGACCTTCGCAGATCTATTATGAAGACTTATGAAGATTCTCAGACACTCACAATGATTCATGATTATTAACACTGCTTAATGGTGATTAATGCTGGTTCACAACCATTCACAATAGTTCATGATTATGCAGAAATATCGCAAACCTGAAGAGTTTATCCTTTCATTCAAAAATTTTTTGTGAGAAAAGTGGCTTGTGATCACTGTAGTAAGATTCTGAAGGTGAACATTTTAACTGCGTCAAATATTCTGGAAGTTTCTTTATGACAAACAGCACTGTTCCATTGACAAAACAGCTAATTACAATTCAACCAATGATGTGAGAAAAGTTCCATGGAGATTGTTAGTGGTATCAAACAGCTTTGTCAATAATTGAAAATTTTATCGAATAGAAAACCTTAAATCCCACAGTAGCCATTCCTTCCATTGTACAAGTGGACAATTGCTGAATTTTGTGCTGCAGAAACCTTTGAAACTATGCCAACTTCTCTTTATGCACAACCGAAATAAAAATTGGCAAAAGGGACATGCTGATGACCTTGAGTCAACATCATTTCGTAGCCGCAAGCAATAGAAAGCGGGATACTAATTAGAGGAAAATGATAATTCTTCGGGTACGGAAACCGTGTCATTTTTTTTCTTACTGGTGTCTTTTCTTTCAGATGTGAGCTATGTGCACCTCTCACCAGATGCTGGAATAAAAATGTTCAATTTGACCACTAATTCTTCATCAACTTTCCTTTCAGATGATGTAATTGTAAGTACTGACAACTTTGATTAAATATATAACAAAAATTTTCTTTGTGTGAAATTTGGTGCATTGTATAATTTTTTCCCATTAAGAATTAATAGTTTTTTTCCCATTCTATTTAAGTGAGTTTTCATTTTATAACAAAGGAGGTTTCTTGCTTGCTTTTATCAAATATATTTATTTGTCATGCATCTCTGATTTTGCAGGCATTTGAAATTCAACAAGCAACAGCTAATAAATAACCTGACACACTGCCTTTAATGTTTTGCTATATTTTGTTTGAAGGATAAACATGGTTCAAGTTATACATTATCAAAAGACAGAAAATGGATTATGTTCAAGGAAAACTCAACGAAAGTAAGATTAACAGATCTCTGAAATTTTAACTATCCTTAGTTGATATTTAAACTATTCTTGTTGACATGTGCATATGGGAAAATTCAGTCAGAATATTGGAACATTGAAAATTGCAGACCTTTTCATGGTAACAATAAGCTAGGGTTTTTACACAAAAGCTTTACTGTTATCAATAAAATCAGCAATTATTATCCCAAGTCTCTCCAGGCTACATTTTCTCTTTAGGAAAAAAAGTTTTTAACTTTTCCTGGATGTTTTCAGACAGGTTGGTAGCCAGGGCTTTGATTGTAGCTCTAAATGTTGAGCTGTCTATTAGGCATAATGTTTCATCCAAAGTTTTTTTATTTGATAACATATTGCTTTTACTCTTTACTCGTTTCAACTGCTACTATATAAATGTTTGACACCATCACAAGCCATTTTTATGACTTAGCCATAACTTATTTATATCTGTTTGCTGTTGTTCATTCTCATCACTTTGATTGTTACTTATTTACTACTATTTTATTGATTTTTCTTCACAATTATACCATCGGAGTCTGTTGAGCTGCCGGCTGTTGTGGCCTCTCCTTTGTTCACACATTTTTATAATGTCTTGTTTGGACATATTTTAATCATAGGGATTAA
Organism: Rhopilema esculentum; assembly: GCF_013076305.1. Next base: position 6,476,705 of record NW_027019302.1, on the reverse strand, counting down.
TCCATCTCTTCTAGCTTTACAGACATTCATCAATGTCTGACTACTATTTTGGTAAAGTCAGTGACAAGTATGTTCTTTTCTTAACTTTTGTTTTTCTTACTTCATTGCAGTGAAGGGAGCATGTGCCATAAGAAGTGTAGAAATGCATTGTTGGCACATTGTATAATTTTCATTGAAAAAGCTGTACAATAGCTAATAATTCATATTTTTCTTGTATTTAGTCATGCTAACTACCTTCAAAAAAGCATCCACTTGACTATGAAATTTTGGATAAAAACTACTAGTTGAATGTATTTATACTTTTTTTGATTGAGAAAACCAGAATCAGAAGAGGAATGAATTCATAAGAAAAGACATGCGTATTTGGTTTTGTTATGACGAAACAGTTTCTACTTTATGAAATGACTGAAGAATTTTATGGGAAAGTCAATTATTGCTATCCGTTGGAGTCATGCAGTTTTCCAATAACTATGCAGAAATGCTTTTGTATATCACCTATTCATTTGTGAAATTTTGTTAGATTTAAGGGCAGGAAAAGAAATGATACTGAAATACATGAGTTCCTTGTCAATGTCTTCAACGAACATTGATTGTGTTTGAACAGACAAAGTTTTTATTGTTTACTCCTCTCAATGTCATGAGGCTTGAAGTTTTTGTTTGCAAATTTCAATTTTATCAGACAAATAACAAGACTGGCGTTGCCTGGGGGGTCAACTGAGCAGATCCGTTATGCCACCTGGTGTGGACCAAAGGACTCAGTTGTAAGTTAAAATTTTCTGTTTAGCTTGCAAAATTTGACTCATAGTGTTGTAAAAACATTCCTATTTGTATGTTAGCTATCAAAATTACACTTCATTGTTTCACTTGGAAAGGAGAACATATTTTTATATTAAGATAAGATTTTCATCTTAGGCAATTGTGACGCTTTATTTTAAAATGCCACAAGAAAATTTTTATGTGAAATGATGCATGAGCATTTCCTAAATATCTTACCTAAATAACAAGATGAAAGTAACAAAAGGCTTTGAATAAAATTTCAAGCTTTTTTCTACCTTTTCTTTATATTTTATTTCTTTATATTTATATTTTATTTTATATTGAATTCAATTTCTTTATATTTTAGGTTTTTGTGTTCAGAAACAATATTTATTATAAACATCAAGCTTCAAGTCCCACGTCATATCAAATAACAAAAGATGGTATACCAAAGTCAATCTTCAATGGCGTACCAGATTGGGTCTATGAGGGTAACTTCAAGTTTTACTTTTTTAATGTATGATGTTAACAAGTTGTGGCCTAATCGATTTGATGTAAAAAAAGGTTAAGTCCAGTTTATTGTTGACTAAGGCCTAGCAGTCATATTTCAAGTTGCTGTTTTATAAATGTTATATGTTAATTTTGTTAACGTTTCAGAGGAGATCCTGGCTACTGATTATGCATTGGAGTGTTCTGCGGATGGCACCTGGCTCATTTTCTCAAAGTTCAACTCTAGTTTGGTCAGATACTTCAAATTCACCAAATATGGACCAAGGAAAAATGCTTACACGCAGATTGAAAAAATTGCCTACCCAAAGGTATCTAAATGTATTTGTCAGTTTCAACGGGGAAAAGTCCACGGGTAGCTGCTACTAAACACATGGATTGAACCATTCTATCTCATTTTCCTAACAAAGAATTGTTAACAAATACAATCTTTTATTCAAGGCTGCCAAACTGTGAGGATTTGAATCTAACAAATAGTTCCAAATAACAAAGATCCTTTCTTTATAAAACATAGTTATTATGGTATGTTTACGTAAGGATAGTCTATTAGAAGTTAACAATTTTTAATCAAACCACAGACAACATCAATCTTATCGGCAAGATTTTGTCTTAATGTTAACAATGTGTCTTTTATACGTTGAGGAATTGCTTTGAAAGTTAGCCACTTGAAATAACCACTTGAATATTATATTTTATTCTTTCCAGTTTGTTTATATGAGATTTGTTCATATATTGCTTTTCTAATAATATCTTATTTTATTCTTAAAATTGTTAACCTAGTCTCATCTCATTTGTTTCGATTTTAGCCGGGGTATGAAAACCCTTTTGTTTCCTTGTTTGCTGTCAATCTGGAGAATGTAGTGCAAAGCTCTGGAAATAATGTGGTTTTAAATGCACTTGAGCCCCCCAGTGTATTCAAAGGAATGTAAGTAATTTACAATGATTTGTACTTTGGCTTAATTCCATTGTAATCTGATTCAGAGTAATGAGATGAACAATGATAAGTAAAAACTAGTTTTATACACTAATGTTGGAGCTTTGGCCACTCTTACAAGCCAAATGGATTCGTCTTTATTTAGAAATTTGAGCGTTAACTGGAATCTCCATCCATCTACTATCACTATATTGTTGTTTCCAATCCAATGAGTCATGTATAATGTGAACAGAATATGGGGAGGCAGAAAGGAGAATATCAAAGCTTGATTCGATGTATGTCGTTCCGTGACTATTGGCGACTATTCTTGACTAACTAAATCAATTAACCAACGCATGTATATATATAAATGCAGTTTAAATTTAGATGCGCCGCGAATGCATAAATAATTCTGAGGTAAGAATGGGGTGAGCATTGATAAAGAGAATGGAGGTTAGATGTTTTAATGAGATGTCTCATATGACGCAAGGGGATACCACAGAGATGGTATGGGTAATGAATGAGAAAGAGTTTGAGTGGAAGATGGTATATATTACACTATTTAATGCTTATAAATTGTCAAAGATTTGTCAAAGTAAAAGAAATATCCAGGAGATTGGTATATAGTGAGTAGAATGGAAGAAGAAAATCTTTCAAAAAAATTAGGATCATTTGACGCAGATGTTTCCAAAACAACTGGTTAGACCTAAGGTTAACCGCTCAGCTATTGATATAGCCATTTTATTCATTATCAATCATATTCTTTCATGGTTTGTTAGAGAGAGATTTTTATCGTGAACCACTTTTCACATAGAAATGCCTCTTCGTAAGATTTCTTATTGAAGTAGGAATTAGAAATTACTCCCTTCATGAGGCATTTGTTTGCATTTCTTTTAGTCTAACCGTATGCAACAACTTTATGTATAATTCTCTTTTCACATAAGCTCCAAAATTCTACGTGCTTCTTTTCTCAAGTCGCTATTTTATCTTTAGAGAGAATTATTACTACATCATGCAATTCGTGAGAGGTGGTGCTGCGTATACAAAGCACCAGGTCTATGTCAGCTGGATGAATCGAGCACAGAACCACACGATAACCCTGTATTATGATCTTGACAGCTTGACTAATAAGAAGGTAGAGTATTTCTTAACCTTTCGTTTGATGGCTTTGTTGAATAGTATCAAACATCAAATACCTTGTATTGTAGTAGATTTTGCCTATGGGCAGTGATCGAAAAGCATCTTCGACAAAGTATTGTTTGGAGTATTCTTGCACAAATACAGTACCGAATTTTATTTGAGCTGATGCATTTATCAATGTTTATTGAATCAAAGTTTAACGCAGCGTGTTCGTGCAAGAAACATACTTCAAGGGACGGGAGAGATTAGCTCAGTCTAAACCAATCCTCCTACATGTTCTTTGTTCTAAACCAATCAAGTCGTAGAACAGCTGAATTCATGCCATCATTTCATTAGCAGTTTGACTATCGTGCGTGTAACTATGATCCAAATGAATACACTTTGCTATTACAGACGTTTTTTCTTTTTAATCACAATTTCTGACTTTCAAAGTCTTCAAATATGTATACTAAACTTGTATTGCTGATTAGGAAAGGGTCTTTTTGATGGAAAAACTTTTTGTAGATTGAGGAGCACACCGTTGAAAAAGGATGGGTCGACGATGACGTAAGTTGGTCTGAACTTGAAAATTTTTTCATAAGAACTTCGTGCTATAAAACTGAAGCGCATAACTCAACGCAGTTAAGATTGTAATGCCACGAAAAGCATATATGTATAGGATATATGTCTTTGATGTTCATTTTTTGACGTTGATAATGGTGGCACTGCTCAGAGTGCTATTGCTTGAAAAAGGTGCATTTGTGTTACACAACACTTGTTATTTGTAGTTGAAGTAAAACATCCTTAATTCAATAGGTTTGTAGATTTAAACAGTGCTCGAACTCGAAGGTCTGAGTTTGCCGCTCGTTTTATGTCAATGTGTCATTAGTGGGATGCGAAATGAATTATTTTTGGTCGTGTTTTTTCAAGTATGTACCCATTTTGTCAACATCTTCCCGTATTCTTTCAGTACCCTAAGCCAAAATTCGCCAATGATGGGAGTTACTTCATCAATCTGCTGCCAAAAGATGAAGGAAGTGCTGGCTTTTTCAGGCATGTCGCGCAAGTGAAAACCGGGGTAAGACTTTCCAGGTTCAATTCCTGCTCTTTTTGAAACTGACCCGATTGATTGTAATGTTATATCTCTTCTACATTTGCTTGCAGTTGCCACCATCTATTTTTATATATCACAATTATTACAATACAGCCATATTTCACTGTTATCCAACTATGCTTATTCTCATGTTCCCACCGTTCAAAGCAGTCATCTGTTATCTTTTATAAATAAATCATTATTTTTTTGTACGAAGCATATTTCACAATTCTTTTTAATATTTTAAAACTAGGGCACCGCGAGCGTGAACTTCCTCACTAGTGGAAAATGGGAGGCCCAAGATGTCGTGTGCTTTGACCCTGTCGGTGAAATTGTGTAAGTGCACAATGCCTGAGCTTATAAGTGGTGAAATTATAACTTATTTGATAGAGTGTGAGAATTTATGTTTTACTAGTCTGTCATGAAAGTACTTTGTGCCGTATAGGCAGAACTGTACAAATAAATAGAACAGGGCGGTTCTAATTTGCACACTTAGCCCCATTATCAACATTTCGAAAAGAATTTCCTTTGATTTTTTCTCGTTGGTTGTAATAACGCATTTTCATTGCTTGCTAGGTATTATCGAAGCACAGAAACACACCCTGCTGAACGTCACGTTTACAGTTTAAATGTCAAAACAAAGGAGAAGAAATGTATCACTTGTAGTTTTGCCGATGGTATATAATTTTTAGATCTGTTTCTACTTACTAGTTTTTAAAAATGCACTGTATTCTTGAGTATTAGGCCTAGCGTAGTGTGTTATGACATCTAAAAGCTGTTGTGTTTTCCACGCGATTTTAGATAGGTTTTCACTTCAAAATGGCCTCCCCAATGCGAAATGATAGTAATTCCCTTGTTTAATTTGTTTGATTTCATTTCGTTTAATGTTTCACTTCTTTTGGCATCCAAACAACTCGACGCTGGATTGCTGTGCTCTGCAGAGGCAGGAGTGACCAACAAAGTCATTGAGGAGGCTCCGGATTAAAAATAGCCTTGGATTACTCCAGAGTGCCTTTCACTTCACCCCACGACCATAGTGTTTTTCACTCTTGTTTGACAAAGCGAAGCTTTATTGAAGTACTATGGAATGCCTCTGCATCATCTAAGTGAGACCCTTGTACCAGGCGAAAAACCAATCTGGCGTCATGTAACTCAAGCCTATACTTCCTAGCGCAGCAACTAAATTTTGCTTTCATCCCAATTCCAGATAATGGATGCACCTACTATTATCCACAATTCAGCAAACAGTGCACATGGGTGAATTTATTATGCCAAGGTACTGTAATCGTGCTAAATAATCCGTATTCTCTTAGTTTCATTGTTTTTAGAAAAAAATTCAGATGGGGTTTACACCAAACTTATGTTATCTCAACAAACTAGTATAATATTTTATCCACGGAGAGTGAAATTGGTATCTATTCAGATTGCTGAAGTTAGGCAGCAAATTGCTAATGTGGATAATTGTGGCTAAAGTTCTGGACTTGGCTGTTGTGACAAAGCCTAAACATGAGGATGATAGAATGCTTGTGTTGTCCCACACTTAACCCTCTCCCCAAGAAGCGTATGTTTTGAAAAGTAGTGATGTCAACGTCAAATGAGGGGGTGTTATAAACCTCGACTGCATCTGTCCGTGATTCTACTTTTAATAATTTATTTTTTGATGTATATATTTTTATTTGCAAGGTATGAAGGAGCCAAAACATTGGATTAGCCAAGCCAAAACAAGGATTTATGTTCATCATAATCATTTCCAGCCGACTTTGATAACTACATAACCCAATGTAAAAGTTGAAAGTGACCTGAAAACCTCTTTGGCTGTAAGATATATTCATTCAAATGACCTACATTAATCGACTCAGTTCTGTATTATTGGTGTCCACTATGGGTTACCATTGAAGTTCAAAGGATTATTAAATTGTTTTTTATCCTGCTGTCTATTATTTTGATGTAAAAAGCTACTCTTTCAGGGCCCGTTGTTCCATTTACAAAGCTTAGGAATCTGAAAAGCGGCAAAAGTAAGTGCTTTACTTTAACAAATGAGGGTTGGCGTAACCTTATGAATACCTCATGAATAGTGCTATCTTATGCTGTGTAGCGTGCATTTTACAACATAACCTTTCATCGCCTGTAGTATTATCATTTCTAATGTTTGAAAGCATTCCGTTCCCTAAGCATTCTTGCCAGATGGGGTGAGTTCGGCGTTGGGTTATAATGTATTGTAAGAAATGTTTTCTTTCCAAACAGGTCCCCTTATGCTTGCATTCGATTGATAATTTTGTATAAAACATAAAGAAGAATGCCCACACATAGTTGCCTTTTAATGGTTGCTAATACCTTGCATTAAGAAAAACTGACTTCAAATTTTCTTTTGGTATTGATATGAATAAACCAGTGCTTAAAAGTAAATCATCTAGAAAATGTGCGCAGAATTTTCTCCAAGTCTTATTGGGTTGGCTTTTACTCTGTCATGATGTCATTTTAAGAAAGTAACTTGGTCATGATTTCATTACTCCTTTTCTTAGTGATTTTGATGGAGGACAACAAGGAACTGAAATCTTCGTTGAAGCAGAGATCGTTGCCAAAGCAAGTAAGATACACAATCAAAAGTGATGGATTTGGTAAGCATTTTAACGGCTATTTGATGATTACATGGATCGTAAAACTTGGAGCTGCAACTTAGAACCATCATTTTGATGGCAAATAAAACTTTTACTTTTTCACTTATATTGAATGAAGTTTCCCCCTATCTTCCAAGTTTTGATTTCATCTGAACGAATCATAAATTTGTTGCTAAAGATTTTTAGAAGATTTGTTTGAATCCTAAAGCTTATTTAACTCCTGACTTATTTTTTAGATGTTCCAGTGCAAGAGTTACGACCCCCAAATTTTGATCCGAATAAAAAATATGCTATCTTATGCTCTGTGTAAGTGACTGATGCCTGTTTGTTTGTTGCCTGTTGTTGCAGAAAACTGCATTACGCCCAATTCAGAATTTCTAAGTACATAAATTGATTGTGCCATATTAAATCGATGGTCTTCATCACTTCACTCCTACTGTGTTATTTTGATTTGTTTGTATCAGTAAAATGGGTTGAAGTGTAATTGTTTTCTTAATATTCTTCCAGATATGGTGGACCCGGAACTCAGAAGGTAACTTTCTCTCTTTATTGTACTCTTGAGTCTTATTGTACTATTGGCAGGATAACATTTTTTCTCTGAATTGGTTGGAGAGTCCTTGGTAGGATAGGCACGCTCCCATATGTAGGTTTCTTTGGGTTATGTGACTGTAGTCTCATTTTAGGCCAGAATCTAAGAAATTATTTATCTTTCTGTGATTGTAAGGTATATTTTGCAATAGAAAGGCCTAGCATTTGTTTGTCTTCCATATTTCTGAACAGGGACTAGTTATTTTGGCATGAAGAGACTATATATGTTTCTGTAACATGCGTTACTTAACATGCATTACTTAATGGCCGGTTTGCTAAAATTTTTGTTTTCGCCAATGACGACAGTCAATGACGAGCCTATCTTTGGTTGCCATTGGTTTTGCTAATTTTCAATGAAGCATGTTTTTCTTCCAAGGTTATCGACGCGTTTAACATTGGCTGGGATGCATTCTTGGTAACTAACTATGACATCATCGTTGTTTATTTCGACGCAAGAGGATGTGGTTACTATGGTGACAAGTGAGTATGAAACGCCTTTTTCGTGCATATTCATGGAATTACGGAATGTCTCGACACGGCCCTAAAAATAAGATTTGAGGCACTTAACAAGCTTTATCTTATAAACCTGATAATTAAGGATTATGCTTGTTCCTGAAGCTTGATAAATACGGTTGAAAATTTCTTTTGAAAGAGGATATTTGTTCTGTTTATATCTGTTTAATTCTTGCTTACTCTTGCCATCATTTTTTTTTCAGATTCTTACATGCAGTTTATAGGCAGCTAGGGAGATATGAATCAGTCGATGCCAATGCCGTTGCAAGGTATGTCCGTGCTAGTAATAAACTCTCTCCATATCATCTTCATAAATATGTCTCTAAGTTATTCTTTAAGGTCCTTAAGATTCGCAGAAGCCCACAAGGCAGCTTTCACATTTATTTGATTCTAAATCGATGACAATTCGTTGACTACTACAAGGCATTTTTTTGCTCAGAAATACCTTTTTTAAAAAGAACCTCATTTTCCTAGAAAATATATTTCCTTGTGTAACCATGAAAGACGAACTTAACACAGAGGATATTCAAAGATAACTGCATTAGACTTTTCGTAATACAACTATTATCTTACTTAATTATTTGCAACTATGTTTCAACTATGTGTATTGCATTTTCAAGGCACTTGACCAAGCAAACTTATGTTGACAAGGATAGGCTTTCAATCTGGGGATGGGTAAGTATTGGTTCTCATATCTATTTAGTTGCTCTATTTTTTAATATAAATAACAATCCTAGTTTGGGAATATAGTTGCCTCTCGCTCATCGCCGGAGTCTCTCGCTCTGGTTGATGTAACTCTAGCAAAACATCTCCTCTTTTCGAGCCATTTGTATTTTTCAAAAAAGATTATGGGTTTCCATATGATATCTAGATAAATGGTCTTTATTTCTATGACGCCAACATCGCTACACAAAAATATCAATCTGACTTGTCTGTCTCTCTCTTACTGTTCCATATATCAAACTTTTGGCTAGACTGAATATATTTTTACTAAAAATCTCTTTTTTGGATGACCCCTTTTAAGTTTCATAATACTGTTTAATTTATTTCTTCAAATGTAATTTTAGGTGCTTTTTCTTACGAATGTATTTCTTGCAAGATGGTATCTTGAAAACGATCTCATCTGTTGCACTGACCGTAATCAATAGTTGAATTAGATTTCTGGATACATGACAGTAATACCTGGTATATTTTCCTCTGTAGTCGTACGGAGGTTTCTATACTGCAAGCGTGCTGGCGACTAGTGATAATTTGTACAAAGTTGGCATCTCAGTAGCACCTGTGACTGATTGGAGATATTATGGTAAAGTAGAAGATATTGTGTTTTCCTTATCTACACAGCAGCGTGTTAGCATAGCATTTAAAAGTTCCTAGATATATTGATAGTAGCTTATTGCCAGAAATTGCCGAATTATTTGCTTTCAGATAAAAATTTTTGCACTTAATTATTTGTACATTTAGTGACAAATAGACAGTTATGGCCTGTTCTAAGGCTGCAATGGCTTTGAATTTGTTTGGCGCCATCAAATTGAAGTTGTTATGTTTGAAAAAGAGCTATTATATCAAAAGTACATTTGTGTCTGTGTAGCAAGAATTCCGTGGAGCAGTGATTTTTTCGATTCAACTAAGCTTTTTATTTGTCATTTTTCAGATACGATATACACAGAAAGGTATATGGGACTGCCAACCAAGGAAGACAACCTCAAGGGCTATGAGGTATGATGACACTGTTGACATAAAGTTATTCGATTTCAGTTTACCATTTTGGCTGTTTGTAAAATTAGCTGGACATTTGAGATAAATTGATGTTTCTTTGTTTCAGTTAACCTCGGTGCTTCCTTTCGTCCAGAACTTTAAAACTAAAAAGTTTCTACTTGTCCATGGCACAGGAGATGGTATGTAAATTCATGTTTGCTGCCCTAAAACGGTTATTACTTGATTTTCTCAGAGTTTTTCAAGAGTGAATATGCCAGATGATCTTAACTTTCTTACCCTTTGGAATTTTGTTTACACCGTTTTGTTGCTTTTTTTGCTCATCACTTTGCTTTGTAAAAACTTTTTGCTTATCTTTGGGAATATTGCTCACAGTTTATATATAATGTAAAACAATGGGTTCCCTGAAAATTCAATGGTAGTTAAGTATTTATTTAGCTTGCTTTTTTTGATCAATGACACCAACATGTCTTTAGTATCGCCCATTATCAATGAAACGATAGTTATTTCGATCAGTTAAATACAGTCTGGCGGCAGTTGAAAACGTATAAAACTGAATTCCTGCTTGATGTGTCCTTTGAGTTGTTTAAACATTAGTATCCTTCAGACTCGGAAAGCACTGTCTTCTCTGTCACGGAGAAAAGAATCGTCTAGGCGTCCTTCCCCCGAGTTTCAAAGTTTGGAGAAGCCGACTGTTTAGAAATATACATATATTATTTAGATTTTTAGTCGAAAGCCTACATAAAAATTTATCTGACTGCAAGGAGTCAATCTGACATGTTGATTTGTTACGTTGAATTCCCGAAATTCTTCCTTGTAGATAATGTTCACGTACAGCAATCGATGCAACTCGCTAATGCCTTAGTTTCAAACAGCATTCAGTTTAGGATGCAGGTACCTCATGTTACATATAACGCTTGCCATGCTTTCTAATTGTGTCTCTTGCACTTCTAGAATCGTGATCGGTATTTCATTGACATCCAGAAATCCTATTTTTTTGTCAGCAAAAACTTTGCCTTCTTTCCAGCAGGTTTATTTTCACTAGCTGCAAACAGGTAGCTGTCTTGAGAACTGAATGAAGAAAGGCAATATTCTCAGTACTTACTTTTGTTGTTCTCGTTTGGATCATCATATTTGTTGATCCATATACTATAATGTCACTGATACATTCTCACTGCAAAAGGATTGAATTGGTCTTTATGCCTTTTACATTTCTTCTTATGCTGACTAGATTATGCTCTTTACTAGATTTATAAAAGGCTTTTTTGTTCACTGTATATCAATGATCGTCCAACCGTAACTTCATCCGTGAAAGTTACCTGACCCACAAAGAATCGTGCATGGTTAACATGGATATCTTTTAGATCAATGATATCTTCTTTAATCAGGTATACCCGGACAGACAACATGGTATTCAGGGAGACGGTGCAAACATGCATCTCTTCACCTTGTTAGACATTTTTTTAGAGAAAAATTTGCGGCTAAAAGGAAGCTGAAAATCCCATGGTTTGTGCCATTGACAAGATAAAATTTCTTGTGACAGGAGACGTGCGACCAGTCAAACGACCGTTTTTTTACGAAACGACAACGGACATAAACAAATATTTGGTGCTTCACCCTTTCTTGAGTGTTTAAAGATATAGCTAACCCTTTGTTTCAATCAAACTGTCGAACAACGGTTTGCTTTGATAAATCGTAGGTTTTCACTCGAAGAACAGACAAAAAAACTATAAGTCACTCAGGGTTTTGCTACACCTTTTGAGAGCCAAATTGTCTAGTGATATTTTCATAGTTTTGCCGTAACAGGCACTTGCCTTATTTCAAAATTTCTTGATTTCAGCGTATCCACTCAATTGTGTGGGTATCGTTACATAGCATTTAGAAAACAGATATTGAAGCTTTAAATACACAAGAGCAAAACTAGCTACATCAGGTTTACCCTACACGACAAATTTCTCCGAAAAGCCTCAAGTGGAACCCAATATTTTCCTCTATGATCTTTCGGAAAATTTTGGTATAGATTTGAAATACGGAAACCTCCCATTAAATACACAAGACAACGTTTGACTATTGACAGTTAGGACAAGAGACGAAACTGTGCACATATATCTTTATTACAATGAGCACTTACTAATTTGATAAGACAAAATGATTCTCATAACCTAACGTTAACATTCTAACTCTTATGCTAACCTGGATTGACTGTGAACAGCAATTTATAGTCAGACAGCTTAACCATAATTATTATCCTTGTCCAAATAGGCAACATCTGTTTCATTAACCAGCTTTCTTCAAAATAACAATTAACATACTACCTGTAACCAAAGGGATAATTTTAATAACATGAAGCCTGCAATTTTGAATCATCCGTAAGAGTCGACTTGTCCGTTCAAAATTGTCTGTCCCAACGCATTTTCTCGCGCCGGTAGATCATTCCAGCCTCAAATCAGGTTTGAAAATAGCCTATCATTGCAGATGCTTTTATGAACTATGGGGCTATGTTTTCCAGATATATCCAGATAAAGCTCATGGCATTCGTGGCAACACTACGAGATACCACTTGTTTACTCTGATGCTGCAGTTCTTTGAGAGTAATCTAAAGCTTTTGTGAATCAAAAAACTAGTTGGTGGAATTTCGTGGTATGGGACTGAAAATATCGACAAATTTAGAAACACTCATATACACAAAAATTGCCAACAGAAGTAAAAATTGTGAAAATCAAAACCATAAAAATCAATAGTGTTGTGATTTTTCAAATGAAATTCGAACGTGATTTGAGTGGAAGCTTTAAAGAAAATGTGACAATCAAATCCAAATATAACTTTAATTTCATAAGTTCTGTTTTCAGAACTCAATCTGCGAACTTTTTAAACTTTAAAGTGTCAGGGTGAAAGCATAAATTTTCAAGTGCATATGTAAAAGCTAAACTTCTCAGATCTAAGCTTTACAATTCTTAAAGATAAAAGTTGGGCAGCTGAATCGTGATGATTTCAGAAACGGTTTTTTCCAAGAGCCTATTTTAGAAATAGAATTGTAATAAATTTGTACGCAGAAATTTGTTTGCTTTCTTTTCACGGCATTTTATGGCAGTCTGTTCCATATTATTTGTGAGGATTTTTGTGGTTATAAATTTTTACAAAAATCTATTCTGTATTGAAAAGACAATAAGGGTTCATTTATGTTTGTAAAGGGCGAAAACCACCCTTGGAGCAGACTGCCTTTAAAGCACCGTTCATTCTGTAGTATTGCTTCAGTTTTTCTAAATATTAATGTCAAAATGAAAATCAAAGTTAAAAGAAAATGAATTTTTATAGAATTTTCAGCTGCAATATGATGCTTGATAATGTAAAGTATCTTGCTGCTTAAAGCTCGTAGAATTTTTTTTGTTTCATAGCTTTAAAAATTTTTATGACATTGAATAGTTTTAATTCACGTAATTTTCTAACTTGAGTCTTTATATCCATAAATGAAATGCATTTAATTTGTGTGAACCTTAAAAACATTTTTATATTAAAATCTTGAATCATTTTGGTGTTGTCAACATGAATAATGCTAAGACAATCATTGATACCTGACATTTTTTGTTTAAATACATTTAGCATAACACTGTAATTCATGAATAATACTGATGATTTTCTTTTAAATATAAGTTAAAAATAATCTAAGCAACGCACCACACATCACAGACATCTACTTTATATTCATTACTATGTGTTTCTATTTTCATGTGTTAATTTGAATTTTCTTTACGATGTATCGATTGTTGTGAATTCGTGCATTTTTAGCAAACTACAGCAGCAATAGCGTTAGTTGTTAAGTTGAGATATATGGTGGATAAAATATGCATATAAGGTTACTTAAGAAATGTATATAAGGTGGATGCTAGCCTTTTGCCTTTCGGAGCCTTTGAGTTGTTTGGATGTCATCAAGCATCTTTACTTTTCTTTAGAATCCAACTAGTACCATGAAGATTTGATAAAAAGTTACCTGTGCAGCTAGCTGTCATAGATGTAGGTTTTGTTTAGGAATGATCAATTTAGGAATGATTAGGGATTTATTCGGGATAGCAATCTTTTGTGACACAATTTCCTACCAATGATTGCCCGATTCTTCTTATTTTAGCTCTACCCTGACAACAAACATGCTATCAATGGCAATGGCTCAACACATCATTTATTTACAATGCTGACAAAATTCCTAGAAACTTCTCTTAGCCTTTAATTTTTTCAATATTTTGTACATTGTAATCATTTACCTCAATATCTATAATTTAAAATTATTAAAAAATTACATTTATTTGAAAATTTAAAAATAACCGGGAAAAGCGGAGACTATTATTTAACAATCAATAGCCTGGAAATGTGTATGGTCAATAATGAAGTAATTTTTGTCAAAAACAAGTAACCAATCAAATAATACACCATTCTTTGTTCGCGCTACTTCCGATCTGCATCGGTATATGAATGCCCGCAAACCTGGTTGGTCACTATCCAAAATTTGTTCTCTGTTGTCGGACCAAAAGTACTGAAGTATGAACTGTTTCCGCTTTTTGGCCTATTTTAAATCTTTGTATCCATTTTTCATGGTGTTTGATGTCAAATAGTCCGGGAATTCTGACAATTTTGGTAGCCAACAGGGATGGTGGTACACTTGGTTACCTTTCTGCGCATAAAATGATTTCTGTCATCTGGCATTGACTTAAGACCCGATTAAGTAGCAATTTGTTAAGTTAAACATTTCCCCAAATACGGCACGCTATCCAAGCTCGAACCAAAGAAGTTCTTAATGAATTTCAAGCAATTATATGCTATTTATTTCAGCGATATTTGGCTGATATCGCTCAGAAAACCAAAAATAAGAACTGACATCTTACTTCATATCTTATTTGGTTAAGTTCTCGAGTTTGTTTCAAAATAAGAATATTGTTTCATTTAAAATTTTTTCATTTTCTGTTTCCTTTCTGACCCATGTTTTTGCAGATATTTGTTAATTTATGTGAGAATCAGTGATGTCATATTTCAATGTGTATTGAGTTATGTGATTTGAAAATTAATCATATATTCATTTGTGATTTCCTGTATGACCGCTGGTTAATGAGTATTTTCGTATCAATTATTGTACGTTATGAAGCTAGTAAATATTTAGATAATGTGTGTGGAATCCAAGTAAACTTTTGTAAATGCTTTGTTTTATTTTTCGTCTCATCTTTTTATTTGCACGTGATTTGTAGCGAAGTCTTACGATTGGAGTACATCCATGAAATTGCTTCGAGACCATTTGCACTGTTCGAATTGACGAACAGAAAGGAATTCCACTATGCAGCTACATTATTGTATTACCGCAAAAGAATGGGTATATAAGTCATCGTTCCTTCAGCATCTTTGTGTATAACGAAGTTCTGCTCCTTTTCCAAGTTTGAGCAGGATATTGATCTCATACAAATTCTGCATGTTTGAAACCAATAATTGTTTTGTAGTGATTCAGTTTAGGTCATCAAATTCTCATTTTCTTTCCTTGCGTCAGTTTTGTACAATCCATCATTGATTTTTATTGTACTCAATTCTGCATTCATCAGTCTCTTTGCTAATGTCATTTCATTTCAACCTGTCATTTCATTTGTCGTTTAATGGACATTTTAGTAAATCATCGATTGCTGTTCCCATGAACATTAAAGTATCATTGCCTTTTTGATAATTTGTAAAATAACTATTTTCTGCCACAGACACATCCGGATTCTTCTTGTGATTCGGATTAGCACCGAATGGCCATTTCTTATAAAATTTTGAGGGGGAATTAAGGGCTTGGCCAGTTAAGGTGTGATTTCACATCAGTTGCCAAACTTAGGTATACTGGACTATGATGATAAAATATATAGAATTGCTAACGATTCTATCGAACAAAATGACAACTTTTCTCGCATTCTGATAAAAATGCGACAATAAAAGTGAACTGGTCGTAAAAAGTTTGATAAAACACGTCTTAAGGTTTTTTGTTGTGATAGGATGTGGTTATAAATTGATCACCAAGTGATAAATGAATTAATGAATGTATAATTCAGACTCAAATGTAAGGTTGCGAAGTAGGAGATTGCTACATTTAAAAATAAAGGTATACTCTGATGTCGAAAATAGACGACCTTCTTCCCCGCTTACTAATTATTGACTTTGTGATCCTTGAAAAAATTTTCTACTATTAATGTAAACAAAAGTTTCAAATTTTTCATTTATTGCGCATATTGAACAGAAAACATTCAACATTCTATTAAAATTATCTCAAAATTGCAAATAACCGAGCAAGAAACAAAGTAAAAGATAACAGAAAATTGAAATTTAAAACAAGTGGAAGCTTTTGTAAGAAACAAAGTCAATTTTGATTACACTATTACTCCAAAGAATTAGCCAAAATGTAGCTTTTTGTATATTTTATTTGGCTGGCTGAATTTGGCCGTCAAGCGTAAAATATTTCGCCCCCAACAAGCATCTGGCACCCTGTACATGCAACCGAACCGTCTTTGTAAGTTTAGTCATACACGAAGTACTTCGATAGAAATTCAATTCATTTTGCTGCCTTGCAGTCGAAGACTGATCGTCGTTTGGAAACAAAGTTTGTCTGGTTCTCTCTGTTTTGGTTATCCATAAATTCGCAAACATGGGTGGTGGAGACTTGGTAACAAATTATTTAGCAAATTATTTTACTTTCGTGTTATTCAACGCTAAATTTCGTTGGAGTATAGAAAACTTGGTAGCCTGGCTCATGAGTAGTGCTGCGCACTTTAATATAGGCCATCCATGGCCATTTTGAAACAGGAAAGAATTCTGACTCTTTTATTAACACTGGGCGACTTTTATTTAAGATAGATAATGTCTGGAAGGAAAAAATATGTCCTTTTTAGGCAAAATACAGTATTGTTACTTTTTACAGAAGGACAAAAAAACGAAACAGGGCAAGGTTTTGTCGTATGTAGCCTGCTAACGTTAAACGACCTCGGAAGGAGGCTTTTCAGTAGCATTGCATTCATTTTTTTTGTTCAACCATGCACTCTTAGCTGTGAATAAAAAGAGAAAGTTGCAGAGAGACAAAGCGAAATTTCCATATGCTTTATCTTTAATATGGCAAAATATTTGACAATAATTTCGTCATCAGGATTTAAATTTTGACAAAATATTGGTAATCTCTATTCAAAGAAGCTACATTTTATTCCTAAACAGCATTTAATAATCATTTTTTTCAATGAAAATTCAATAAAATGAGAATGGGTTTTCCTCAATAAACTCAATAATCTTTGCCAAGTGCCTTAACAAAAAAATTTAAGATTAAATGTCAAGAGAAAATGCATTTCATATTTCAAAAGCTACAATTTAACTTTCTCTTGGCAAAATATTTGATTGAACTGCCATCATAATGAACAGTTTGAACTTTATTAGGATAATGAATATAGTATAAAATATTATAATTTAACAAAAGGAGCACCTTGGGTAAGCCTGAAGTAGATTTTGTTCTGATTTTTCAGAATGAATTTCAAAGTTATTTCTTAAATCTCCTTGTTTGACTGGCTTTTCTTTGATATCATGTTTTATTGTTTTATAGAATATGAAAAAGCACTTCCATCCTCTTACTATACAAAACCTTGAGAGGGTATGGAAGGCAGAGCAAAAGGCAAAAGATGAAGCACAGAAACTTGAGCAACTTCAAAAAGAGTTGGAAGAAGAGAGAAGAAGAGAGGCCTTACAACAGCATGCAGTTGAACAAGGGATTATAAAGTATGTGTGATGTTTTCCTGAATATTTTGTACCTAGAAATAGAAAGATTGAATATTGAAATGTGCAAATCAAATGAATTGAACATTGAAAATCTATTTATATGCTTGGATCAATAATATGGTAAAGGCATATAACAAGATTTTATGGAAAATTGGCATTTTAATGTTGTCATAAAATGTGTGCTAAAACAGTCCAATTATTGTAGGATAAAATCAATTTTTCCCAAGCAATTGGACATCTTCCTATTTCTACCTATCCTCCAAAGTTAGATAACAGAACAATGAAATGCAGCAATATTGAAAGCTTTTAGCAAAATATTGGCCCTTCTATATAGTTTTGCCTTGCCACATGATTCATTGCACTGTTCACAATCTTTGTTCGCTCTAAATCTTTCCCTGTCTTACATTTCATAGCATTTCATATTTCTGAATAATACTCTTTAACTCCTTTTTTAGGCTTCAGTAACAAATAATTTTTATTGAGTTTTAGATTTGAAGCATTGTATTGATTTGTCATGTAAAGTGTATAAAAAATATATTTCCTTCTTATTTTTTTTTAGGAAAAAAGGTCAAAAACTTGATTGGATGTATGCTGGTCCTCAAGTTAACCACGAGGAATATCTTCTTGGAAGAAAGATTGACAAGAATGTTGAAGTGTTGAAAGAGGAGGAGAAAAAAGAGGTACATAATCTGTATTGTTTCAATGTTTTTATGTATACTTCAAACTTAAAAAGAAGTCCTTGACAGAAACTCTCATATTGGGATTTGATAAGGGAAAGTCATTGTAATCCACTTGTGTGTTTATTATTTTTAACATGTTTAATTACAGAGATTAAATAAACCTTACAATTTTTCATATCTGATCAGAGAGCTAACATTTGTTGATTCAGTAGCTCCATCTGGTTGGTAAATAATTTCATATGAAGACTGAAGTAAATTGTTAACTTTTCAGTTTTTTAACAATCTGTATTGCTTTCATTTTCTCTGTGTGTTATTTTTGATAGAAGTGAGCTGCTTTGTATCCTTGGGAGGAAGTTTCACCCATGTTTCAGTGTTTTTCATGCTAGCTACACCACAAATACTCTCATTGAGCAAGTGTTTGTATTCATTTTGTACCTAGCATTCAAAGATTGTTCTTAGGACCCTAAAAAGTTATGCTTATCAAGCAGTGTTCTGGTCCTTCCTCTTGATGTGACCACACCTTGTGTCTCCTTTGACTGGAATTACAGATATCTGACAAATCTCCTCACTCTGTCTATGTGAAAGTTTGGTCATGGGAGTACCCGAACCCAAGACCCTTGGATCTGCATTCCACAAGCCACAGTTCTGGACCAGGGTTGCCAGATAGAGTTTAAAAAAGAAGGCCAAACGGATGACCAATTTAGGCCAAAATGCGTATAAAAGGGACAAATCAAAAAGTTTTGCAAACTTTCACTGCGACAGTGTTGTTTATGTTTGCAAGCAAAAACCTTTTAAATATTTTTCCGAACCTAAATAAGAACAGAAAAGGTTTGCCTTTTAATATGTGTCTTTGCTAATCATAAGTTTAGGTTATTATATTTGCATATGGGTCATCACTGTGTAAAAGTGCTTTATTCATTAAGAGTTTGTTTTTGTTATTCAGCATCTTAAATCCTCAAAGAATATCCTCAAAGTATCTACTAAAAAGGCCAAAGAGTTCCTGACAATATGACTCTGAAATAGGCCAAAATTGGAAATTGGCATAAAAAATGCTAATTTGGCAACCCTGCTCTGAACCATTCTTGAATTTTAAGCTATCATTTAGACACTTTGTGAATGTAGAAAACTGTCCTTGCAATTTCTAGTGAGTTTTGTTTTCCAATTTTGTAGGATAAAGAAATCGGCTCAAGTTTTGTACCAGATATTGCAGACCCAGTGAAGGACATGGCAGCAAAGATAAAAGAAGATCCTTTATTTTTGATTCGTAAAAAAGAAGATGAAAGTAGAAAGGAACTTGTACAAAATCCGATTAAATTGAGAAAGCTGAAAGAAATGCTCAATTTGAGTGTCAAGGATAAGAAGAAGCACAAGAAAAGTAAGAAGAATAAAAAAGAAAAACGTAAGAATGAGAAAGATCAACAGAAAGGGAGATACGACAGTGGAGATGATTTAAATGGAGAGAGTGAAAATGATAGAAGAAGAGGTGGTTCGTCTAATGGGAGATATCATACCTCTGGGAGGAAAAGAGAAGATAGAATTGATCGCAAAAGAGGTAGAAGTGGAGATCGAAGTCAGCAAATTAGAAAACGATACGACAGTAAAAGTTCGTCAGGGCTGGAGAGTGATGATAGTGAAAGGGATATTAAGATGGAGAAGGAAGGTAGAATTAAATATAGAGAGAAAAACGGTAAAGCACGGACCACGGAAAGACTAGACGAAGGTAGAATGAAGCCAACAAGAAGGAGAGAAAGATCTGTATCATCAAGCTCAGATGACTCTGGTGAAGACAGAAGCAGATCGAGGGGACTCATGAAAACAGAAACAAGAGGACCAAAATACCATGAACAGCGGAGAGGGGAAAAAGATAGATCTGAGAGGGAGGGGGTGCACAGAAACGGGGATTTTGGTAAAGAACCTAAGTCAAGAAGGAGAGATGATCATGATGTTGAGCGATCGTCTTTTGGCAGAAGTGACAAAAAGAATGATCTCAGAAAAGAATCAAGGCGAAACAAGAGAGATATAAGTAGCGACGATGAGGATGAATATAGAAGAAAGAAGTCAAAGGATTCCCATATTAGAAATGACGATGAATCATTTGCGAGCAGAGATGCTGGAACAAGAATGCAAAATGGAAGGGAATATGGTCTAGTACACCCAAAAGGAAAGAAGGCAATACGCGATTCAAATGCATCATCAAAGGAAAATGGAGGTCTTATTTCAAGAAAGGGAAGTAGCTCGCAAACAAGGCACCATTCGAGCCCAGATTCATCGCCTCACCGAAGGCATTCATCAAAACGGCGGAGCAAAAGAGAAAGTGATTCAGATTCAGATAACAAATATAAGAGAAATAATGCCATGAAACCCCCTGCAAGGATGATTTCAAACAATCTCTCAAAGTAAGCCATGTTTACTGTGCATTTTTTAATTAATCTTTCTTTTATCGTTGTCTTATTCTTTACTAGTCAGAACACAGTTTGTTGCCAATAACATCAATGATTCAATGCATTTTAGAATTTTGACCTGGTTTCTGATAGGTGACGGGGCTTAGTTAATTTATTTCAAAATCTATTTTTATTATAAAAATCTCGAATGGGCTTCAAAAGTCTGAACAATTCCCGCGGATCTTGCTTTATCACGCTATTTCACAGAATCAGTTTTCTCCTCAAACCTCTCTTTCGGATGAGCCTAAACTGCTTGCTATCAGCAATGCTATTGGGGTGTGATGCGGTTTTTAAACAATCCACAGGAGATATCACGTGTTTCAATGTTTTTCTAGATGATTATTTTGCCTTTTATCTGTTACCGCATCACACCCCAAGATAATTTCTAGATTATTTTTACTTCGATTGTACATTTATCGCCCAGGTACTTTGACTGCCCATCTGCAGTCTTTGTACTTGCAATCAAATTTGTTCTTCGTATTTGTTCAAAAGAAGGTTAAAGTTTCGAGCTTATCCATAAATATATTTTTCTTTCAATAGGAAATTAACTGCAGAAGAGCTGGAAAAGAAAAGACTTGAGATGATGGAAAATGCAAAGTAAGCTTTTTGATTTTGAAGATTTGGTGAAAATTTTTTAGAAAATATTTTTTGAGGCTAGTTTTCTACGTTTTCTCAATTCTACCCACGTCACTAACATTTTCGCTTCCCCTCTTCTTTTACTCTATTGAAGCTTTATTTTATAACTTGTGCTGTGAATGATTTATATCTGTTATCGTAGATGGAGAGATAACCAGAGAGGTAAAAATGTCCAAAAATACAAGGTGAGGAAACAGTTCAGGACCTATTCACCTATTCAAGATCGTTTTTTATATCAGTTCTTTGCTTGCAGTAAAATGAATACAATAAATTTATTTAAACAATTTTTTTGCGGTACAGAATTTGAAAATGGCTTTGAAAAAAGCAAACATTTTACAACATACTTAAAGCTTTTTCGTCTGACACTCCTCAGAGCATAAAACGTCAGAATAAGGTTCCGAAAAAACACGTTTGAAAAATATATACCCAGTTGTGGATCGAAATAGGCCAATCAGAAAAACGCAAGCACAAGACCGGTATAGTTGACCAATCAGACGTTTTATTCTGACGTTTTATGCTCTGAGGAGTGTCAGACGAAAAAGCTTTAAGTATGTTGTAAAATGTTTGCTTTTTTCAAAGCCATTTTCAAATTTATTTAACTGATGATGTTAAAGAAATATTTATTAAAAGACGTTGTGCGGTGCTATTCCTAGAAGAGCTGGAGACATTATAACAAATCCCTCAGGTTATTAAAGCAATAATAAAAAAGATTGCTTTTACTATTTTCCTTTGAAGATTTGTAGAACTATGAAACAAAAAAGTTTTCTTCTTCATTAATTTCACGAAAAACCATCAATTGTGAAAATCCGGGGATTGTTGTAATACCCTGATAATTTTGAAAATCTTGCAATCGCTATTTTAGAAAGAAAGTTTATCAATGTTCCCTTACAGTGAGCAGTGAGTACATTTTTAAAAATGAGCGTCTTAGTTTTTTCGTAGGGCCCCGATACCTCCATGACATTACTGGTCCGAATCGCACATTTCACATCTGTTAACATTTCATAACTGGTTATTAAATATCATGAAATACAGCTGTCACCACCTAATAGGCATTTGCAAATTTAGAGTGTTGTTATTTTTTGTTTTAGCCCATTTTCAATTCAAAGTAAATTAAAAAATCTTTCGAAGCGTAATTTTACTTTTCACTTTCTAAGCGTAATTTTACTTATTTTTCTTCTACCTAGCTTGAAGACGAAAAAGAAGAAAAAGAAGTTAGAAGCCGAGAAACAGGGTCAGATGAAAAAGCAAAGTTCATTCAGTGAGTTTTTATCATTTAACATGTAACCTAAATCTTAATCAAAAGAACTTGTTGACGTCTTGAAGCCTTATAGGTACTTGCAAGTTTTCATGTTTATAACATTTTGTTTAAATCTTGATCAAACTGGAGCAAATTTAACGTTCTTTATACGTAGGACTGTACCAGATTTGGTTATTGATTTGCGTAAATCAAAGGTAGCCTCAATTTTGTTTAATTGACAAATGAAAGAAAACGTCAGTTTACCTGGTCTTAATATGTTTTTAATGAACATTACTGTTTACCGGTCTGTCATAAAGTGTTCGATACCGTATAAGCAGAACTGTACATGCAATTCGGTGTATAGAACAGGACATTTCTCAGTTGCTAGTCCAAAGTTGCTAGTTTTAAATTTCTACTCAAGTAGCAACCTAG
Organism: Rhopilema esculentum; assembly: GCF_013076305.1. The sequence goes on along the minus strand of NW_027019302.1, from coordinate 6,453,698 downwards.
AGCCGCCCTGCTCTGTAAACTCAATATGCTTTTTTATCAATCATAAAAAAGACATGTAAACCAGACATCTGCTGTGGAATATTGTTTGCAGCTATTTTAATTTGTCTGCAGAAGATGATAAATGCTGTATTCATTGTAAATTGTAACTTGTCCTGAGACACTGGTGCTGGAGATCTCTTTCCCCTGGCAGTGAACTATTTCTGTATTCAGCTTATTTGTATGAAATTTATCCCTTATTATTATTACATAAAACAAAACTATCAAATTCTATATTTTTAGCGACCTTCAAGTGAAGTCTTATTCGTCCTCATCCACCGCTTCAGTTGAAGACAGAATAAAAAGAAACATTTACACGAAACAGCGAACCCAGAGTGCTCTGAATAAGAAGTTCACTGAAAAGTAATAAAACAAAGGTTTGCTGCATATTTTCAGTCATTTGGTAAGTTTTCAAGTTTAGATAAATTTGCTTATTTGACAATTGGTAGCCTGTGGTCGTGTATTGCGTAGTTTGACAAAATTTTATCGAGTTTATTTAACATATATATGATAAGTATATAATGTAAGGCAGGTACCATGGTACACACAAAGGGTCTAAATGATTGATCTTGGGTAACAACATTGTGTTAGTTACGCGGTAATACAATCCACATACCGTACTAATCAAATTTCATTTAATAATAGAGAAGTTTACTTTTCGCTAGAGTCGGGGTCTTGAAAGGGTGTATTCAAATATGTTTTCCTTTTTTTCTTATAGCGGGCATGAATAGAAAAGCTTTTTTCAAGCAACTAACAAACACTCATTATTGTTTAAAAAGTGATTTATTTTGGCGATCCTCTCATTGCAAGAAGTATCTAAAATTAAATGCTTTTTCACGTATGCCATAAAAATGCGCCCTGTATCCTTTGGTACCTGGTCTAATGTCTGTTTACAGCAAATGACTTTATGACGTCACAACGTTACCGTTTAATATATATTTTACATTGTCTTGACGAATTGTAATGAACAACAAAACAGAATACCATCTCCCAAATGTTATATTCATAGTCTTGTTAAAACGGACTGTCTGTCTTAAATTTTCGGCAAATTCATTTTGTAATATGAAACATATTTATACTTGCTGCGTTTCTTAGATTAATTATTTGTAAAGAAATGTAGAGAGGATGCAAATATTGTAATATTTTTGACAGCGATAAGCTGTGAGACGTAACAGAGTGGGCAAGTATTTAGAAATGTGGCAGTGGCAGTGGCAGTGTCTCAATCTAGCTTCAGAATATACTCTAAACCCAGTCACAGAAAAGTTTGTTTGAGTGCCTTTGCCATGCCACTGCATCGGTTTGCCACTGCAATGCTGTATACCCAGGTTTTGAGTCTTTGGTACCCAGAGTAAGAGATAGCTCCAAAAATTGATATAAGCTAAGAACCCGTTGATTCTATTCCAGAGGCACACCAAGGTTGTTTTTTTCACGTTTTGTCAACTCGACCCGCATGCACTATTTGAAAACCTCTTGTGACTCCTTATTAACTACAGATTACAACCGTTGATACAGGACTTTATAGTCGCACTATCCAATATTTGTGTTTGCAGTCACAGATTTATCTTTATTGTGTAGACTGTAGAGAATATGTAGAAATGATTGCGGATTCATTTCAAATTATATTAATATAAACGGGTCCTGTATAAATAAATATAAGCTATAAAGAGCAAAAATCCTGAAAATGATACTTTTAGATGCTTTGCATCAATGAAAAGGACATACATTTTTTCTCAGGTCCTGTTTCGTGACATTTTTGACTGATTAAAATAAATTTATCCTATCTTCGATGATAATCCGTCGTCATACCGCCAATATACAAAGTTCCTGGACCCCCTGTTGTTCAGAGTACTTTGGTTAAGAAGCAAGTAGTCTCGTGAGAGTGAGAACTGGAAACAGTGGGGAAATACCTGCACGCCTCACGGAATTTTTTGTTGGGAAGAAAGTAAAGAAGACAGGCGCCACTCGTTATCGCGGAAATTGCGTGTAGCCGTTGGAATATTTGGCTTTTGTGGAGAATTTTCTTTCGTGCCTTAATCGTTGTTGTAGCACTAGTTAATTACATTCAATTCAATACACACACGCACGCTAGACATATATTTAAGAAGAGTTGCAGAAGGTTTCATTTGCCTGCTGACCATAGTGAACAAAAGTACCCAATATCAGTACAATACATCTGGTGAGTTACACGATCTAAAAACTCTTATATCTTTAAATGTTGCAAATCGTTTCGTTCATTTGTTCACCCTTTGAAATTGTCGTGTTTTACGTGGGAAGCCTTTTGGGCTTAAACAGTGCCATTGGAACAAATTATATCATAGAGGGAGGTTGGGGACGTGGTTCTAGAGAAGATCGAGCATCCTTTGTTTTCCAATCAGTAAATGCAGCATATGGGGGATATGTATGTAAGTAATAAAAGAACACGGTAGCAAGCGGTTCGAAGGACTACAGCGTAATAATTGTGGCGGCGAAAAGTAGATAAAATTTTGAAAACAAGGAACACTGCAACCCTCCGGGAATAAGCAATAAGGAGCACCAACAAATTATAGATAGCTTAATATTGTTCGCCCCGGCATGCGGGTCTTTATCACAGCTAAAGAAAAGTGCGCTGATGAAGCCCCGTGTGCCGGGGCGAACGGGGCGAATATTAGCTATTCATAATTTTTTTGTGTTCGTTGCTCGCGTGAAATGTATTTTTGTATATAGTTGTTTCTGTACTTTTATCTTAAAAGGTTTTATATTTTCGGTACATGTGTTTATCAACTCATTTCCACTTTGATTAATGGCGGGATTTGCTTCAGTGCTTCAATAAATGTGACTCGTCAACTGAGCAATGGAATATTGAAATGATGTTTCAAAATTTATTATATTGATATTTATTGTGATTTTAACGTGGCAGTTAGCCTAGGAGTTAAATAAAATTTAAAGGCCTACAGTTCTAAAAGAATTGATTTTTTCATTTACCCAAGTCGAAAAATGATTAACGTTTGAGTTGTTGCTCTTTTTACATAAATCGTTTTAGCATTTGTTCCTTGGCAGTTCAACCCTTCTCTGCCATCTCCGCAATACCTAGGCTTAATATTTTTTGTAACTGCATAAGTTCAGACATAATAAATGTCGATATCTATTTTACTTTCCAGTTAATATTCCCTATAAACTTTATCAAAGAATGTCAATGTTTTTAAAAAATAGACAAAAATCCCAGTGAAGTGATTGGTTCAGAGGTATGATAAAAAAACTAAGGAATCTTTCAAGAAACTCTTTGTTTCCACCCCATTGTAAACTTCGAAGGTTAAGCAACATGATAAGATCCCTGTGAAGAGAGGCTATGATTTAGCGTGATAGCAAATGACGTGCAACATGATTGGGAATTCCACTTTAGCAACAAGTTCTGCATGAGATCCTGCCGTGCCTCTAATGACACGAAAGATCTTTGAAAATGATGTGTTTTGCAGATGCAGTCTGTAACCCGGATTTCTGCTATTTCTTCTGGCCTATTATCCAACATGCACGGACTCCATTTTGTGCATGAGGGTAGCCACAAGCGAGGCTACAAGAAGCCGTAAAGTTTATTTAATATCTGAATGGATGATGGTGTTTTTTCAAGAAAGAATAGTCGCTATCAAAAGATAAAGAAATCTTTGTCTTTTAAAATCTGTTGCTGTGAAAGCTAGTATTTCTCATCTTAAACCAACATATTTGAGTGCTCAGTGTCTACCATTTGCATTACTAGGTACGATAATTCCTCCTTAAACGCCCTGCTCTTTATACACCTTGCCCTGTGATGCTCTTTAAAATGCCCTGCGCTTTTAAACGCCATGCTCCTTAAGAAGCCCTGCTCTTTATATCCCTTTAGTTTAAGAACGCCCTGCCTGTTAAAACGCCCTGCTTCTTTAAACCTCTGATCCTTAAAACGCCATCCTCCTTAAAAAGCCATTCTGTTTATGCTCTCTTGCTCTTTAAAACGCCATGCTTTTTAGCACTCCTCTATTTTACGTTCCCGGTTTACCTCAACTTGGTGAAATAATTACACTCTCTTTTTAACACCCTCTTTTCGACAGTGTAGAAATTAAAGGGGCCTAAGTCGAAAATGTAGAATTCAATGCTTAATGAGAAAGGTTTTTGAACTGTTGTGTTTCTTTTCAGGCAATAATGACGTCACCAGTCCCTCCAATGTGGAAACAGAAACTCGGCACATTGTTCAAGCGATTCGATAAGGCTGGCAAAGGTCATTTAACGAGAGATGATATTAATTCCCAAGTCGATCTTTTTGAAGCAAAGGGGTGTCTGAATTCGACAGATGGAAATGAGTTAAGGGATCTATTTGGAAAGCTGTGGAGTTTCTTTTTTAATGGAAGTGACTCTGTAGATCTCGAACAGTGGATCAAATCGCATTTGACCCTGATAATCCCTGGAACCTCCAAGGTTAATGTCTGGGACAACATACTGAAGCGCACTGGAACGCTGATGTTCAGAGCAGCTGATAAGCAAGGGAGGGGCATAATGTCGGAAGAGGAATTTTCAATTTATTTAACCTGCCTTGGATTGGAAGGCGACAAGTTTGGTAAAGATATCTTTAAGAGACTAAATGTTTCTTCTGATGGAAAAGTCTCTGAAGATGAATTCTTACAAATGTTTTATGACTTTGTGTACAACAAGGAAGATGCACCCAGCAAGGAACTGATGGGACCACTTTGTTGTTAAAGGCAAAGTTTTATCTGTATTAAGCATGTTTTTGTATTCGTTTTAAATCTAAAAGTAATACGCTATTAGAGATTTCATTTTAGTTTGTGCATTTACCACTATTGTTTTACCACCAGGCTAGTCTCTGGATGTAAAACTTGAGATATGGATATATTTGAAATATTCTGTGTAAATTAAAGATAAAAATGATGTCTATGCATGAGGATGTTGTGCTTTTTGACGTGCCCTGCTTTTTGGTAGAATATGTTCTAAACATTGATTTTTGTCGAAAATTTTCCGAAAAGTTTAAATTTTTGGTCGAAAATTGGCATTTTTTTCAGGGCTAAAGCCTTGATATTATTTAAGAAATTTTGATCTCCTCTAGACAACCTTTAGCACATTAATTAGCGCCCAAAGAGGCTCCAAACTTGTTTATATGATCAAAAAACTATAAACAAATCACATACACCATTTTCAGGTAAGAACTTTTGGTCAAAAATCAGCATTTTTTCTAAGTTTATAGACTTGCATTTTTCTAAAGATTTTTGGTCTTTTTAGACAACCTTTAGCACATTATAGTTCGTCCTAAGAAGTTACAATCTTGTTTCTTTATTCGAATAGACTTAATAGGGACAACAGACAATATTTTTCAGGTAAGAAATTTTGGTGGAAAAATGACTTTTTTAAGGGTATCGCCTTGCCTTGTTCGAAAAAATTCCGATGTTTTAACGAGACAATTTTGAGCATAATATATTGCGTCCTAAGAAGCTGCAAACTTGTTTATATGTTGAATCCACTTGAAAGAGACCACAGACACTATTTTTCAGGTGAGAAATTTTTGTCGAAAAATGGCATTTTTTCTAAGGCTATATAGCCTTGGATTTTTCTCAATTTTTTCGATGTTTCTTAGACAACTTTGAACATAATATATTGCGTCCTATGGAGCTGCAAACTTGTTTATATGTTGAATCCACTTGAAAGAGAGCACAGACCCTTTTTTGGAGGTTAGAAATTTTTATCGAAAAATGACATTTTTTCTAAGGCTATAGCCTTGGATTTTTCTCAATTTTTTCGATGTTTTTTAGACAACTTTGAGCATAATATATTGAGTCCTAAGAAGCTGCAAACTTATTGATATGTTGAATCCACTTGAAAGAGACCACAGACACTATTTTTAAGGTAAGAAATTTTTATCGCAAAATGACATTTTTTCTAAGGCTATAGCCTTGGATTTTTCTCAATTTTTTCGATGTTTTTTAGACAATTTTGAACAAAATGTATTGCGTCCTGAGAAGCTGGAAACTTGTTTATATGTTGAATCCACTTGAAAGAGAGCACACACACTATTTTTAAGGTTAAAAATTGTTATCGAGAAATGACATTTTTTCTAAGGCTATAGCCTTGGATTTTTCTCAATTTTTTCGATGTTTTCCAGACAATTTTGAGCATAATATATTGCGTCCTAAGAAGCTGCAAACTTGTTGATATGTTGAATCCACTTGAAAGAGACCACAGACACTATTTTTAAGGTAAGAAATTTTTATCGCAAAATGACATTTTTCTAAGGCTATAGCCTTGGATTTTTCTCAATTTTTTCGATGTTTTTTAGACAATTTTGAGCATAATATATTGCGTCCTGAGAAGCTGGAGACTTGTTTATATGTTGAATCTACTTAAAAGAGAGCACAGACACTATTTTTAAGGTAAGAAATTTTTATCGCAAAATGACATTTTTTCTAAGGCTATAGCCTTGGATTTTTCTCAATTTTTTCGATGTTTTTTAGACAATTTTGAACAAAATGTATTGCGTCCTGAGAAGCTGGAAACTTGTTTATATGTTGAATCCACTTGAAAGAGAGCACACACACTATTTTTAAGGTTAAAAATTGTTATCGAGAAATGACATTTTTTCTAAGGCTATAGCCTTGGATTTTTCTCAATTTTTTCGATGTTTTCCAGACAATTTTGAGCATAATATATTGCGTCCTAAGAAGCTGCAAACTTGTTGATATGTTGAATCCACTTGAAAGAGACCACAGACACTATTTTTAAGGTAAGAAATTTTTATCGCAAAATGACATTTTTCTAAGGCTATAGCCTTGGATTTTTCTCAATTTTTTCGATGTTTTTTAGACAATTTTGAGCATAATATATTGCGTCCTGAGAAGCTAGAGACTTGTTTATATGTTGAATCTACTTAAAAGAGAGCACAGACACTATTTTTAAGGTTCGAAATTTTTATCGGAAAATGACATTTTTTCTAAGGCTATAGCCTTGGATTTTTCTCAATTTTTTCCATGTTTTTTAGACAACTTTGAGCATAATATATTGCGTCCTAAAAAGATGCAAACTTGTTTATATGTTGAATCCACTTGAAAGTGACCACAGACACTATTTTTCAGGTTAGAAATTTTTATCGAAAAATGACATTTTTTCTAAGGCTATAGCCTTGGATTTTTCTCAATATTTTCGATGTTTTTTAGACAACTTTGAAAATAATATATTGCGTCCTGAGAAGCTGGAATCTTGTTTATATGTTGAATCCACTTGAAAGAGACCACAGACACTATTTTTAAGGTGAAAATTCTTTATCGAAAAATGACATTTTCTCTAAGGCTATAGCCTTGGATTTTTCTCAGTTTTTTCGATGTTTTTTAGACAACTTTGAGCATAATATATTGCGTCCTAAGAAGCTGCAAACTTGTTGATATGTTGAATCCACTTGAAAGAGACCACAGACACTATTTTAAAAGTAAGAAATTTTTAGCGCAAAATGACATTTTTTCTAAGGCTATAGCCTTGGATTTTTCTCAATTTTTTCCATGTTTTTTAGACAACTTTGAGCATAATATATTGCGTGCTAAGAAGCTGCAAGTTTGATTATATGTTGAATCCACTTGAAAGAGACCACAGACCCTTTTTTGGAGGTTAGAAATTTTTATCGATAAATGACATTTTTTCTAAGGCTATAGCCTTGGATTTTTCTCAATTTTTTCGATGTTTTTTAGACAACTTTGCGCATAATATATTGCGTCCTATGGAGCTACAAACTTGTTTATATGTTGAATCCACTTGAAAGAGAGCACACACACTATTTTTAATGTTAAAAATTGTTATCGAAAAATGACATTTTTTCTAAGGCTATAGCCTTGGATTTTTCTCAATTTTTTCGATGTTTTTTAGACAATTTTGAACGAAATGTATTGCGTCCTGAGAAGCTGGAAACTTGTTTATATGTTGAATCCACTTGAAAGAGAGCACACACACTATTTTTAAGGTTAAAAATTGTTATCGAAAAATTACATTTTTTCTAAGGCTATAGCCTTGGATTTTTCTCAATTTTTTCGATGTTTTTTAGACAATTTTGAACGAAATGTATTGCGTCCTGAGAAGCTGGAAACTTGTTTATATGTTGAATCCACTTGAAAGAGACCACAGACACTATTTTTAAGGTAAGAAATTTTTATCGAAAAATGACATTTTTTCTAAGGCTATAGCCATGGATTTTTCTCAATTTTTTCGATGTTTTTTAGACAATTTTGAGCATAATATATTGCGTCCTAAGAAGCTGCAAACTTGTTTATATGTTGAATCCACTTGAAAGAGACCACAGACACTATTTTTCAGGTGAGAAATTTTTGTCGAAAAATGGCATTTTTTCTAAGGCTATATAGCCTTGGATTTTTCTCAATTTTTTCGATGTTTCTTAGACAACTTTGAACATAATATATTGCGTCCTATGGAGCTGCAAACTTGTTTATATGTTGAATCCACTTGAAAGAGAGCACAGACCCTTTTTTGGAGGTTAGAAATTTTTATCGAAAAATGACATTTTTTCTAAGGCTATAGCCTTGGATTTTTCTCAATTTTTTCGATGTTTTTTAGACAACTTTGAGCATAATATATTGAGTCCTAAGAAGCTGCAAACTTATTGATATGTTGAATCCACTTGAAAGAGACCACAGACACTATTTTTAAGGTAAGAAATTTTTATCGCAAAATGACATTTTTTCTAAGGCTATAGCCTTGGATTTTTCTCAATTTTTTCGATGTTTTTTAGACAATTTTGAACAAAATGTATTGCGTCCTGAGAAGCTGGAAACTTGTTTATATGTTGAATCCACTTGAAAGAGAGCACACACACTATTTTTAAGGTTAAAAATTGTTATCGAGAAATGACATTTTTTCTAAGGCTATAGCCTTGGATTTTTCTCAATTTTTTCGATGTTTTCCAGACAATTTTGAGCATAATATATTGCGTCCTAAGAAGCTGCAAACTTGTTGATATGTTGAATCCACTTGAAAGAGACCACAGACACTATTTTTAAGGTAAGAAATTTTTATCGCAAAATGACATTTTTCTAAGGCTATAGCCTTGGATTTTTCTCAATTTTTTCGATGTTTTTTAGACAATTTTGAGCATAATATATTGCGTCCTGAGAAGCTGGAGACTTGTTTATATGTTGAATCTACTTAAAAGAGAGCACAGACACTATTTTTAAGGTAAGAAATTTTTATCGCAAAATGACATTTTTTCTAAGGCTATAGCCTTGGATTTTTCTCAATTTTTTCGATGTTTTTTAGACAATTTTGAGGAAACAAAATGTATTGCGTCCTGAGAAGCTGGACACTTGTTTATATGTTGAATCCACTTGAAAGAGAGCACACACACACTATTTTTAAGGTAGAAATTTTTATCGAAAAATGACATTTTTTCTAAGGCTATAGCCTTGGATTTTTCTCAATTTTTTCGATGTTTTTTAGACAATTTTGAGCATATATATTGCGTCCTAAGAAGCTGAACTTGTTTATATGTTGAATCCACTTGAAAGAGACCACAGACACTATTTTTAAGGTAAGAAATTTTATCGAAAAATGACATTTTTTCTAAGGCTATAGCCTTGGATTTTCTAATTTTTTCGATGTTTTTTAGACAATTTTTGAACAAAATAATTGCGTCCTAAGAAGCTGAAACTTGTTTATATGTTGAATCCACTTGAAAGAGAGCACACACACTATTTTTAGGTTAGAAATTTTATCAAAAATGACATTTTTTCTAAGGCTATAGCCTTGGATTTTTCTCAATTTTTTCGATGTTTTTTAGACAATTTTGAGCATAATATTATTGCTGAAACCTTGTTATATGTTGAATCCACTTGAAAGAGAGCACACGACACTATTTTAGGTTAAAAATTTTATCGAAAAATGACATTTTTCTAAGGCTATAGCCTTGGATTTTTCTCAAATTTTTCGATGTTTTTTAGACAATTTTGAGCATAATATATTGCGTCCTAAGAAGCTGCAAACTTGTTGATATGTTGAATCCACTTGAAAGAGACCACAGACACTATTTTTTAGGTGAGAAATTTTTGTCAAAAATGCATTTTTCTAAGGCTATAGCCTTGGATTTTTCTCAATTTTTTCGATGTTTTTTAGACAATTTTGAGCATATATATTGCGTCCAAGCTTGTTGATATGTTGAATCCACTTGAAAGAGAGCCACACACTATTTTTAGGTAAAAATTTTTATCGAAAAATGACATTTTTCTAAGGCTATAGCCTTGGATTTTTCTAATTTTTTCGATGTTTTTAAGACAACTTTGGAATAATATATTGCGTCCTAGAAGCTGCAACTTTTTTATATGTTGAATCCACTTGAAAGAGACCACAGACACTATTTTTAAGGTAAGAAATTTTACGAAAATGACATTTTTTCTAAGGCTAGCCTTGGATTTTTCTCAATTTTTTCGATGTTTTTTAGACAACTTTGAGCATAATATATTGCGTCCTAAAGTGCAAACTTGTTTATATGTTGAATCCACTTGAAAGAGACCCACAGACACTATTTTTAGGTAGAAATTTTTATCGAAAAATGACATTTTTTCTAAGGCTATAGCCTTGGATTTTTCTCATTTTTTTCGATGTTTTTTAGACAACTTTGAAAATAATATATTGCGTCCTAGAAGCTGCAAATTTGTTTATATGTTGAATCCACTTGAAAGAGACCACAGACACTATTTTTAAGGTAGAAATTTTTATCGAAAAATGACATTTTTTCTAAGGCTATAGCCTTGGATTTTTCTCAATTTTTTTCGATGTTTTTAGACAACTTTGAGCATAATATATTGCGTCTTAAGAAGCTGCAAACTTGTTTATATGTTGAATCCACTTGAAAGAGACCCAGACACTATTTTTAAGGTAAGAAATTTTGTATAAATGAATTTTTCTAAGGCTATAGCCTTGGATTTTTCTCAATTTTTTCGATGTTTTTTAGACAATTTCGTATGTATATTGCGTCCTAGAAGCTGAAACTTGTTTATATGTTGAATCCACTTGAAAAGAGACACAGACACTATTTTAAGGTAGAAATTTTTATCGAAAAATGACATTTTTCTAAGGCTATAGCCTTGATTTCTCAATTTTTCGATATTTTTAACTTTAAAAATATGTGTGTGCTCCTAAGTGATTCAAACTTGTAAATGTTGATCCACTTCAGAGAGCAAACAACCATTCTTAAAAAATCGAAAAATGAAAAAAATCTTCTAAGGCTATAGCCTTGGATTTCTCAATTTTTCGATGTAATTTCTTACCGCTTAAAAATAGTGTCTGTGGTCTCTTTCAAGTGGATCAACATAATAACAAGTTTTGCAGCTTCTTAAGACGAAATATATTATGCTCAAAGTGTCTTAAAAACATCGATAAAAATTGAGAAAAATCCAAGGCTATAGTCTGTGAAAAAAGTCATTTTTCGATAAAATTTTCTCGCCTTTAAAATAGTGTCTGTCGTCTCTTTAAGTGGATTCACATAAAAACCCAAACTTGGACGCTTTAGGATCGCAAATATTATTTTCAAAAGTTGTCTAAAAAACATCGAAAAATTGAAAGAAAATCCAAGGCTATACCTTAGAAAAAATGTCATTTTTTCGATAAATTTCTAACCTGAAAATAGTGTCTGTTGGTCATTTCAAGTGATTCAACATATAACAAGTTTGCATCTTTTAGGACGCAAGATATAATTATGCTCAAAGTTGTCTAAAAAACATGAAAAATTGAGAAAAATCCAAGGCATAGCTTACGAAAAAATGTATTTGCGCTAAAATTTTCTTACTTTAAAAATAGTGTCGTGGTCTCTTTCAAGGGATTCAACATATAAACAAGATTCCACTTCTGCAGGACGCAATTATATTTTTCAAA
>NW_027019302.1:6398401-6441688 GCF_013076305.1 Rhopilema esculentum | reverse complement strand
ATTCAAAGCATATAAACAGATTCCAGCTTCTCAGTGACGCAATATATATCTTTCAAAGTTGTCTAAAAAACATCGAAAAAATTGACGAAAAATCCAAGGCTATAGCCTAGAAAAAATGTCATTTTTCCCGATAGAAAATCTCTACCTTGAAAAATAGTGTCTGTGGTCACTTTCAGTGGATTCAATCATTAAACAATTTCAGCTTTTCTAGGAGCAAATTATTATTCAAAGTTGTTAAAAAACATCGAAAAAATTGAGAAAAATCCCCAAAGGCTATAGAGCCTCCACTTGAAAGAGAGCACAGACACTATTTTTAAGGTTAGAAATTTTTATCGAAAAATGACATTTTTTCTAAGGCTATAGCCTTGGGTTTTTCTCAAATTTTTCGATGTTTTTTAGACAATTTTGAACAAAATATATTGCGTCCTGAGAAGCTGCAAACTTGTTGATATGTTGAATCCACTTGAAAGAGAGCACACACACTATTTTTAAGGTTAAAAATTGTTATCGAAAAATGACATTTTTTCTAAGGCTATAGCCTTGGATTTTTCTCAAATTTTTCGATGTTTTTTAGACAATTTTGAGCATAATATATTGCGTCCTAAGAAGCTGCAAACTTGTTTATATGTTGAATCCACTTGAAAGAGACCACAGACACTATTTTTAGGTGAGAAATTTTTGTCGAAAAATGGCATTTTTTCTAAGGCTATAGCCTTGGATTTTCTCAATTTTTTCGATGTTTTTAGACAACTTTGCATAATATATTGCGTCCTAAGAAGCTGCAAGTTTGTTTATATGTTGAATCCACTTAAAAGAGACCAAGACACTATTTTTAAGGCGAGAAATTTTTATCGAAAAATGACATTTTTCTAAGGCTATAGCCTTGGATTTTTCTCAATTTTTTCGATGTTTTTTAGACAATTTGAACATAATATATTGCGTCCTAAGAAGCTGCAAACTTGTTTATATGTTGAATCCACTTGAAAGAGAGCACAGACACTATTTTTGGAGGTTAGAAATTTTTATCGAAAAATGACATTTTTTCTAAGGCTATAGCCTTGGATTTTTCTCAATTTTTTCGATGTTTTTTAGACAACTTTGAGCATAATATATTGCGTCCTAAGAAGCTGCAAACTTGTTGATATGTTGAATCCACTTGAAAGAGACCACAGACACTATTTTTAAGGTAAGAAATTTTTATCGCAAAATGACATTTTTTCTAAGGCTATAGCCTTGGATTTTTCTCAATTTTTTCGATGTTTTTTAGACAACTTTGAAAATAATATATTGCGTCCTGAGAAGCTGGAATCTTGTTTATATGTTGAATCCACTTGAAAGAGACCACAGACACTATTTTTAAGGTAAGAAATTTTTATCGCAAAATGACATTTTTTCTAAGGCTATAGCCTTGGATTTTTCTCAATTTTTTCGATGTTTTTTAGACAACTTTGAGCATAATATATTGCGTCCTAAGAAGCTGCAAACTTGTTTATATGTTGAATCCACTTGAAAGAGAGCACAGACCCTTTTTTGAGGTTAGAAATTTTTATCGAAAAATGACATTTTTTCTAAGGCTATAGCCTTGGATTTTTCTCAATTTTTTCGATGTTTTTTAGACAACTTTGAACATAATATATTGCGTCCTATGGAGCTGCAAACTTGTTTATATGTTGAATCCACTTGAAAGAGAGCACAGACCCTTTTTTTGAGGTTAGAAATTTTTATCGAAAAATGACATTTTTTCTAAGGCTATAGCCTTGGATTTTTCTCAATTTTTTCGATTTTTTTTAGACAATTTTGAACAAAATGTTTGCGTCCTGAGAAGCTGGAAACTTGTTTATATGTTGAATCCACTTGAAAGAGAGCACAGACACTATTTTTAAGGTTAAAATTTTTATCGAAAATGACATTTTTTCTAAGACTATAGCCTTGGATTTTTCTCAATTTTTCGATGTTTTCCAGACAATTTGCGCATAATATATTGCGTCCTAAGAAGCTGCAAGTTTGTTGATATGTTGAATCCACTTGAAAGAGACCACAGACACTATTTTTCAGGTTAGAAATTTTTATCGAAAAATGACATTTTTTCTAAGACTATAGCCTTTGATTTTTCTAAATTTTTTCGATGTTTTTTAGACAATTTTGAGCATAATATATTGCGTCCTAAGAAGCTGGAAACTTGTTTATATGTTGAATCCACTTGAAAGAGACCACAGACACTATTTTTCAGGTTAGAAATTTTTGTCGAAAAATGACATTTTTTCTAAGGCTATAGCCTTGGATTTTTCTCAATTTTTTCGATGTTTTTTAGACAACTTTGAAAATAATATATTGTGTCCTATGGAGCTGCAAACTTGTTGATATGTTGAATCCACTTGAAAGAGACCACAGACACTATTTTTAAGGTAAGAAATTTTTATCGCAAAATGACATTTTTTCTAAGGCTATAGCCTTGGATTTTTCTCAATTTTTTCGATGTTTTTTAGACAACTTTGAACATAATATATTGCATCCTATGGAGCTGCAAACTTGTTTATAGGTTGAATCCACTTGAAAGAAACCAGAGACTGAGTAACCAAAATATTGATAGTTGTGTAGTGAAAACAAATCATTCATCTATGAAAAGTTTTCTTTCGAAATATATGAAGGTGGGTTCCTAGGGTTGCTCATATTAATTTAGTCATTTGATTTTATTGATAAATCAACGACGAAATTTTCACATAAGATTGTATGAAATGTATTTATAATATCGCTGCATCGATAATCTTAGGTCACAAAACTACAAAAAAGTGAAGAGTTGTGTACTGCTTGTTGAAAAATGCAATAAACGTTTACTATTAATTTTCTGTCGTAGTAAAAAGGTATTTGTAAATTTTCTAGTTTGATTTTTCAAAGTAATTTTTAATGTCATGACGATCACAAAAAGATTAAATTTTACACTTATGAAATGATTCCAATACAGGTTCATCAGTTCTATCATTCTTCTAAAAAACTACAATTGCAAAATTATCCATAGACACTAGCAAGTATAGATATAAAATACCCATTTTCGTAAACCCCCTGCAAAGATTTCTACAATCATATAGCTTATATCATAGTCATTCGTTTCTTCATAAAATTACAATAAAAAAGAAGACTTTTTTCGGTAATAGTTTCTCGGTCATTTGGACACCTAGACTCTTTACCGAACCTAGAGAACTGTACCACAACTGTTCCATCAGGCTTTGCTAGTCTTTATAGTATGCTTCAGAAGTATCACCATTATAAACAATGTGAAAAAGAAGCTTATCTTGTGCTAGCAATGGCTGCCCCTTCTGTAATAACGTTGAGCTGACTGCAAAATTCTATTCGGTTATAAAACTTCAAAGTATATAGGAACGCGCATGCAAAGATACGGAACGCGCATCTTGTGCAATCCAGGATGTCACACGCAATGTAAAACGTCACATGCTGATGCGAAAACCCGTGGGCAAATTTCGCCTACGTTTTAGCTAAGCCTGCCTCAACCTTTTTTATCAACGGATAACGGAATACGGGCTTCACTTAATATTTACAGTTTATTATTTCATATACTCTCTATTGACGTATGCATTGATTAAAAATATACAAAAAATATCTTTTTAATTATATACCTGTCTATTTGATTTGCTCCCAGATTCAATCACAGAAATCGTGTTGTGCATGAAAAAACGACATCTGAAAGTAAACAGGGTTAGTTAGATTGCGAACATTTCGAGAACAGAAAAAATGAAAAATAAGTAAAAAATCAGATGAAAACAGTATTGGTTCGATATCGTCAAATTTTGTGAATCAAAACACCAAAAACCTCATTAACGTTTTCAGTAAAAAGCGAATATAAAGTAAAGAAAGAGGAAATTCAAAAAACCCTGCTCAAGCCTGATTTTTCTATGAGCTTACCAGAGGAATAAAACCTATATTTATCCTTAGTGTTATTATCGTAGGGGAAATCAAGTTAGACCAATAGTCCATGACCACAACCCTAGGTCAATACTCACAATTAGCACTGGTCAATACTCACAACCCTAAACTCTCTAAAACGCTCACCTTATAGCGAATACCACCAAATAGCATGAACATCACAAAGACATCGGTCTATTGCGTTCTTTAACAGACTGTAGCAGAACGTTTTGAATGGCATCAGTAATTCCATTGACGTCGATTAAGATGGAAAGCAAGTCTTCCAAGCCATTTCTGATCAACGAAAGATAGCTTCATCAGAAGATATATATAGATGCAATCCAGGTAAAATACCACAATGATTAGGAATTTTTGGACCAATTTCACATGTATGGTATTTTAAATCAAAAGAGCTCAGCACAACTTGTAAACTGAACAGCAAACATTTCCAACAAAATTCATGAAAAGTTAAAGATAAGAAAATACCAAAGGATAAGTGAGACTCAATAGTTATCCATCAAGAATTACGACTCTATTGTGAAATTGAAATAGAATTTGCTTATAAATCTCAGACAAAAAATGTGTCTTGCAACAAAAACTACATTCGACCAAATTTAAGTGTAACACAATAAGTCATTAGAGGCAAAGATGTCACTATTTAATCAGCACCTTCAAATAACTATGAAAGCAGCAGACTAATTTGATATTGGTTAAGCATCTACATTTCATAAAAAGCGATCTCTGGACACCTACGCCTTGTCCACTATAAGAATCTGCTTTTGTCGTCTTTCAGTTATTTAATCGTCGACTTACCTTCTCAGAACAGTCAAGACTTCTTCTTTTGCGTGAGAAAGTAGATGAATAATAGATCTAACAGCATGTGTTCGTATTTCAGCAACATTGGACTGAAAGATAAAGCAAGAAATGAAACAATTTAAACTTAAACTTAACCACCGACTACAGAATCTTCGCCAAAGGCTGTTCTAATCCTTTCCCTAGATAGCTATTGGTACCATTTGCAATTATTTGTCTTAAATTGTGAAAAAAATAAATCATTTCCAGCTGACAGAAACTTTTTCAAGAACGTTAGGGATGGAATCTTTAAGGGCCTTATTGTTTGTCGAAGGCCCTATTACCTTATGAAGACGATTATTGCTGAGATCTAGGTACCAATTGGAGGTGCTTTATTTATAGCAGTGATTTGAGATTAACAATACCTACAGAAAGGGCTAGCTCTGGTAGCGAAGATCTGCACAGGGTATGTGGGTTCGGCACAACAATGAATTTTCCAAATAAATAACTAGTAAAAATCTTTCCCAAATGCTAGAGCCAGCCCTTTCAAATGTTATCAGGCCTAAAGATACTACTAGGAATGGTAGTTACATTTTTTACTAAATACAAGCACACATAACTGTTACTAGCAACAAAGGTACAATGAAGTCCATACAATTTGTGAACAAATGTGATTTTGCAAAGAAGCAAAGCAGAAATAACTTGAAGAACAATTAGGTCTACTACCTTGAGGTGGACAGCAATAAAATCGGACAAATGATTCACCTAGGGAAATAGAAACAATGATAACAATTATTCGAGGGTATCGTTAAAAGTTGAAAAAATGAATAAATTTTGGTACTTTTATTTAATTTTCGCCAAAATTTTCTCTGCTTATAATATATTAAATCTTCAGGGATAACACAATATTTTGGTCTCCTCTTACGGAACATCTCTGATTTCATCGCCCACTACTTCATTTGTAGCATAACTGTCTATTCAAAATTAACTTTCCATGTTAATGAGATGCAAAATTATTCTCCCTGTAATTTTTTCCCCGAAACATTCTCTGCTTTTTGTCTCCCTACCTTTTTTTTCACATTGAATTTATTGTTTACAATTCTAATTCTCAAAGAGTCGTGAAACGTGCAGTAGAGAGATTTATTCTACCATTTGCATTTTCAAGAGAAGAGCTTAACTATACCGATATTTTTTGCCGCACTTAACTCTATGAAAGTGAAAAAAAATCATTGAAATTCACCGACAAGAACGGAAATGAAAAATTGACGTCGATTTTGAGGAAAGATCGCCTATAACCTGACAAGATTTGACGAGAGAGGGGATAGATGAAAAATGGGTTAATTTAAAAACAAATGATTTCTATAAAATATACTCACTAGAGCAATGCAGTTTACTTGGTATTTCGAAAAGTTCGCGATGGCACGGGATACTTGCAGCTGAAAATGAAGATAAATAATAATATAAATAATAGGGAAATAACGTTCAAAAACTGAAATCGTGGTAAATTTAGAATCTTAACAGTGTGACGATTAACAACAGATCAACAGTTGTAACCAAGAAAGCTATCAAAAATGAGCAAAAAAAACAAAATTTGGGACAATTGGAACATACTTGTATATCTTTTTGTTGAGGATGTGACGTCACCAATGTGCAGATAGCCTCCAGGCATTCTCGCAAGGATGACTGATCTTGTTCACAAGTTGAAAGGTTCCCAATTAAACATGCTGCATTGACCAGGACCTAACGGGTGTTTTAACTGTTTTAATCACAGTGAATCAAAATCAAGCTGCTAAAGCATCGAAATTCTCTGATAAAGTAGTATTTGTATTGTGGATCATAGAATTTAATTAGAATATGCAGTAATACGATTAAAATTGGTGCAAACAGCGAATCATTCCCAGAAAAACCAGACGCAAAGGTTTAAGAAATTTTTCAAACTCTGAATGCCTGAATTACTCTCAGAAAATCTAAAATCCTGAACAGATGCTAGTGAGATCTGGCACGCCTACACCCCCCCCCCCCTAGATTACGGGATTGTCGCACCAGCTCTTTTCAAGATTGTAGATCCCCATTCCAAGAATTTGTCAGTTTCCTAAAAAAATTCAATTGCTTCCACATATTTTTATCATATCCATCAACTGAGAACAGAAACGAAATCTTTCTTACTAAAAAGACTTTTATCATATATTGCATTTTTGCGAAACGTTTCTTTCTTTTCACAAAGTAACGAAAATAATCTGATACAAGTATTCTCTACGAAAAGTATTCTATCGACATTTGCGACAGAAAAAATTGGCACAAGGTTGAAGCTGTTCGAAGCCCTTTCCTGTTTGCTTCAACACTTCTGTACGAGGCTGGTTTCCGCACCTGCTATCAGACACCCTAGCCTCCTCCACCACGGCTGCTTTACCAAGGCTCCGCAGGTAGTACAAGACCCTGTCATATCTACCATTGCAAAAACCGCACATGGTTGAATATCGAGAAACCGTTCTATTAATGTCTCGTTGTGTTTTTATGTTATTAGCGTCGAGTTGGTAACTAACATGATCGGAAAAGAATAACATGGCCACATAAAACATTAATATGGGCGCCGACACCACTAAGAAGTGTATCTATTAAGTTAAACCATTCCACTACATGCGGTATCATTAAGTTAAAGCCCCATCACAATGCATCACAACCTATAAGCGGCAGTAACAAAACCACTCAGATGGCAGCTGATAAGCGCTTCCATATGCGTTTCAAGTTACTCGCAGCTTGTCCGCCATTATACGGCAATTTGCAAAACTAAAATGCGTCTCAGTCCACGCAGAAACGCATATAACACCAGCAACGTAAAGCCCAATCTCCAGTGAGAAAAAGTCTTGCGAAATTTCGCTGCGAAATACTTCACGCGACAAATTCCTTTGAATGCTT
The DNA here is from genome assembly GCF_013076305.1 of Rhopilema esculentum. Next base: position 6,434,062 of record NW_027019302.1, on the reverse strand, counting down.
TTGTTGACCTCACGACATTGGAATGTAAAGTTTGGAAGCGTGACAAAGGAATACGGAATATGATTGGCTGTTGAAGGATTTCGCAAGCGAAAAGCGAAAAAAGTTAAACTCATTTTAACTTTTTTTCGCAGAGAAATTCTTCGCGAGAAATCCCAGCAAAAGATTACTGCGCATGCCTAAGACGTATTTCGCGCGAACTTTTTCGCATTTCGCAGTTTTTTTTCTCACTGGAGATTGGGCTTAATAAGCATAGCCGATGAGGAAGAAGATAGGTGCCGACGGCAATCTTCCGGGGGTTACGGTTACATGGAAAAAAGTATTCATTTTCAGCACTAGGCAAAACAACTTACCTGCTGGTTCTTCGGCTTTCTTCGAATCGCTTCAACAAAACATTTGTTGTTTACGTAATTTTCCTACAAACGTAAAAAAAATATGCAACAGAAGTTTTCAATGGACGAATACGTTGAGGGAAGAGCGAAATTTTGAATCAAGAAACAAATCAAGTAACTACGCAGAAGTAAAAAATTGGTGAAAAAGTGCAGCATGAAAATAATTGAAACAAGGGGGTGTCATCAAATTAGCTGTCTCTGAATACACAATATAATGAGACATATTAAACAACAATTCAATCCTTAATGGCAGTTGAATGGTGCAGCATATACCGTATTTATTCGATTTTATAATTATTTTTGACACGTTTTGCGGCGGTATATAATCAAGGACTGCTTATAAACTAGGACTGCTTATAAACCTGGACTGCTTATAAACGAGGGCGGCTTATAAACGAGGGCGGCTTATAAACGAGGGCGGCTTATAAACGAGGGCGGCTTATAAACGAGGGCGGCTCACATTATTTTATCCAAGTTTCCTGCCAAGGTTTCTTGTAACCTTGAAGCTAAGGGTAACAGTATAGGAGATGAGGAAGAAGTATTTCTGGGCACTCTTGCTGACCTCATACTGGACGATGTTGTTGGTTGAACTTCTAATGTCTACATTGTTGTCTAAGTACTCAATCAAGTTTTTATCAGTTTTTGCGTCTGCCATTTTAAACAATGTATTGTTGCATGGTTTTATGGCTGCAGCTTATAATAAAAAAACGGCTAACGTTTCTTCGTGTACCAAATTTGGTGCGCTTATAATCGTGGGTGGCTTAATATTGAAAAAAATACGGTAGGGAAAAGTTCCATCCAATTCGTTGTTTCTGAATACATGTTGGGTTTTTTTGCTGCCTTTAATTGCAATCTGAAGATCTAACTGTCACAATTTGTAAGCAATTCAGTTAATTTTTTAAAGTAATTTCGAATACAGTTAAATACATTAATGTGTTAGAACTTTGTTCCATTATTGTAAGACAAATAGAAGAATATTTACAAACCCAAACACGTCAGCTTGTAATACAAACTAATCAACAAAGAAAAACATCAAAGGAATTCTGAAGTTACCTGAACAATACGATGACGTTGCCAATCTGTTCCTAATGAGAGCGAGGCCAAAATCTTAAAAGCAATTTCTTGCATCTGAAAAGACGTTTAATTCTCTATAAATGCAGTTTCAGTCAAAAAGCATTCCATCTAAGACTACTCATGGTGCAGGATTAGTAGAAAGAGCAGACAAAGCACGGTCGCTCGAGACATGATGCACTTTTAGATTTGTCAACGATAACGAAAAACGGACAGATTTTGCAAATCTTAGATACTTTAAATCGCTGAAACTTTTAAATTTCATAATCAAATATTTACAATTAGGAATCTAATAATCAAAGATCACTCCTGCCATTGCATCAACCCCATATCGCATATGAAAGACTAATAAATAGAATTTCAAGCTGGAATTTCATTATCAGCACACAACTCTAAAAAATTAAAAAGAATTACACAACACTTTGAAGTGTTTGCTAATTTTGGAAAAAATTGAATACAGACAAAGGATTCAGTTCGCTATAAAATATCTTTCATGCCGATGGTTAAAAAACACTAACAAGGAGTAGAAGACAAAGAATAAAAGCAAAGAGGATTAGAGAGAAAAAAAACAAGTGTAAAATCAAAATGTAAAATTGATATAAATAGCAATACCTTTTCATCTTTTGCCGAGGTTAATGTTACTATTTTTTGAAGAGACCCTTTTCCATCCTAGAAAAAACACATCGAGCTGATTTTAGTGTGGTTTCAGTATATAGCATGTTATAAAACTCTTACAATACCTTACCAGAAAAGTTAATCCTTTAGTTTAAAAAACAAACCTGTAGTGTGTAGTTCTATTAAAACAACTTTAATATTCTATTACTTAAAAATTGACTAGAAATAATGGTGATTGGTTGATTGTTGATTATACGATGATGATTATTATGGTTGTGATTATAATGATAAATGATGATTGATGAAAATGATCTATGATAATCGAAGGTGATCGACGATGATCGCTGACAGTGATTGACTGACCATTGAAAACTTACGATGGCGATAATAATCAAAGATCGCAACTGATCATTCGTGACCAACGACGATGGCTCTAGATTGTTATGATGATTATGAAGTCACAATGAAGGGAATGTGATTGTGAAAGCAACTTATACAGCAAATCATTAGCATAAAAATGACATATTTTGATACCTACCTCTACAAGGGCGGCTAGATTTGCTTGATGCTCAACAATGAGGCTCAACGTCATAATAGCGAGTAAGGCAATGTGCTCCTTCATTTCACAGAGTGACAAAACTGGGTGTAATGCACCATCAGATACAGCTATAAAAAATAAAGGAAAAATCAATATACAAAATAAAGTGACTGTCTTCTAAGGAATGTCATAGAGAAGGGAAAAAGTAATCCATTAGACTAATGGCAAATAATAACTTAAGGGTAAATTGTATTGCTCTTTTTTCTAAAAGTTGCCTCGAAGGTAAGTGAAACCGCGTATCAAGGGCGCCAGAAACGTTAAAAGAGTGGTATTAGATAGATACCACATAAAAAGAGCGATAGAAATGAGATGACTGTAATGATAAACAGAACGGCAAAGAATGTCATTTAATCTCTCTCTTCTCTATCTACCTCATTATCCCTTTCTCCTCTGAATTGTTATGATATCTAGGATATGTGCGCCTGTTTAAGGTGCGGTTTACCGGTATCACACGATGTTACCGATGTTGGAGGATCGTTGTGATTTTACTTGCGCATTAAAAAGCAGATCCCTTTGAATCAACCACTTAATGCTCAACACAGAGATATCTCAACCCTAAACTTAAAACTGTTACTCCACATGTGCAGTGGCATAACGCAGTTTAGGGCATCTTAGTTCGATAACTGAGGCCCCCGACCAAACGGGGCCCCAAATTACTGTTATATCCACGTTTTAAAGACACGTTCAAGTTCTCCTCAATTTTAAAGCTGTTAAACTTCTCTAACTGAAGCTTCTATTAGTTGACGAGAGAAATTACCAATTTTATATCTTGCTATTGTCCTTTACATGCTCTTAAGCATTCGATGGGACTTTCCTGCCGTCTCTTAATAGGGGCTCCATCTTGCTTATCCCTGAGGCCCAAGGTGCCTTCGTTACACCACTGTTCATGTGTATTCAAAAATTCTTTAAGAAAATGTATTACGGAAACGTTTAATGGAAACGTACCTTGGGCTTTCAAGTCATCTGATTTACAGAAAATCATGAGAGCACTGACAGCATCGATGAGCGTTTTTTCCTGACTTTCATCAACTGCAGAAAGCATACTGTTGAAATAAAAAACAATTAAACAAAAGATTGAAACTGGCAATTGAAGAAAGATGAAATGAAACTTCAATCATCTTTTTACGAGTTACGGATAAAACTGACTAGATTCGGGTGGCTACAAACGATACTAAAAATTTGCAAAAGTGCATGTAAGTTGTGGTGTATGTAAAAGTGCGATGCAAAAGTGCATGTAAGCTGTAGTGTCCTGGATGAGACCTGATCTTGACAAAATTTGATTGATCTTGACTTTTTCAACAAGTGGCTTTGTAACTCAGAAAACGCGCTCATTTCGAGCAGTTTCTCACTGATAACATCATACTCCTGTCTTGGTGGCTACAACAATTTTTACAAAAAAAAACTTTCAAACTCCTTAATCGTGATACTCTAAAGGGTTTCTAATCAAGTGGAGGAGGGGTGGGGGTTTGTTTCCCGATATTACCTTATTTGTAGTCATCACAGCCCATGGATTTTTATTGTGGAACCAGATTGTACGTTTTGGTAAAATTGTAGGGACAAAAATTAGCGACTGCTCTTCCAAAAGCGAGGGGTGTCCCTGGGAATTTTTCATCCTGTCATCGTTTGAAAATATCCCTTTGTACTGACATTCCATTTTTCTGCCTATCTTGTTTGAACGTAAATCGTTCTTGGGATACATGTCAACCACTATCCACTAAAAACTAACTCCCTTTTCTCTTCAAAGGAAGACCAAGCAATTCAAAAACTGCGACAACAATTATCAATTATCCCCCACTTAATGAATACTTGGTGACATTGGTGAGACACGAGCAGACAGATAGGGAATTTAGTGAATACTTCAAAAAGTGTAACTGACCGAAATTTAGGGAATTTCTATTGAAAAAGGTGAAAAAGAAGCTAGGCATTTGTTGCTCCCAGTTTTCTTTCTCACTTTTCACGGCAAAGGAAAATCGTGCCGAACACAAGAAAAGACACAAAAATTAAACAGAATGCAACAAAGGAAACAGCTCTTTTTATCACTCCAGGACCGGCACATGGCATACACACAAGTCCAGACGCATTAGCAAAATCGGCATTTTAAACATCAATCCACAATCTGCATTATATTTGCATCTGCACCCACAGCAACGTGTTAGCAAACACCACAGACAGACAAAAATATCACTATCATTTGCAGGAGGAAACTAATGCTGAAGGAACGGCAGACTTAACAAACGAGGGGTGAGTTATGAATTTCAGTATTTCACAAAGATAATCTGTATTCATGGTTTATTAGCAGAAAGACCAACGAAACGGGAACATCATTCTAGTACAAGCATTTTTTCAAGAAAAAAAGCTCGGGACTAACACCCAGTTTCTCACTATTTTTATTTTAGTGGTAAAAGTTTCTCAAATGTTTGTAAATCACAAATCCTTAGGAGAGAAATTCTAAAAATTCCAGAACGTTACATGAGATAACATGGTATAGAATATCTAATAAGTCACAAGAAACTCTAGCTTATATTTAACAATGTCAATTAAACATGAAATATATGCCAAATCGTCGAAAAGAATCATTTCCATCCCATCTATAGAAGAACAATTTCTGAGCAGTTTCTTAATGCTGGGGGTGTTCAGTACTATGGCTTTTAAATTTTGTTGTTCCTTTTCGGGCTCAGTTTCTTACAAACGGTTTTTCTTTCAAAAAATGACTGTTTTTACATTGCAGTTTCTTTCAAATTTTAGCAAATATTTGACAACTATACCTGAACCAGGAAAACGTTGAACTCAAGTCAAACAAAGTTTTTATTACCGTAATTGGCTAGAAAAATTATATTTCAAACGCGAATGCATCAATAGCCATGTTTGAACCACGAAAACCGCTACTTCAACTAGATTTTCTTATTACTGTCTCGTTACAGACTTAGGCTTCAAAAAATAGTCAAAATACAACCACCCTCTTAACAGCTAGGACCAGTACGAAGAATAACACTTGAAAACTAAAATTGCTTCTGACGTATGACATTTAAATAACAAATATTCAAATTACAATAGATATCAAAACTTTATTTAGATTTTGTAGGTTGTGTGACGTCATCGATAAAATGAGATCATAACTTTATCACTTTGGCATCAAAATATGCCCTTGAATTCTCGATAGGTTATGTGTTGACATTCATTTATACAAATAATACGGAAAGAGAGTAAATTCCAGTTGTTTTCAATGTGAATCTACTATACGCAGTTGTTTGGGAGTGCTTTAAAGCTTTCCCCTTTGGGTACATCCCAGTTGAGGTACAAGGTAAACAGGTGGTATGGATTCAAACAGGTGCGAATCGAACTTTTAATCTTAAAAAACTGTATTTTACTGTGAAAAAAACAGAAAATTATTTCAAGTTATACGAAATGCTTCTTCAAACGTCGACTAGATGCAACAAAACCCCCTCCCGTTAATAGTTGCGAAAAGAGGCGATTGAAAGGAACCATTCCTGTACAGCTTCAGAGTAAGTATGAACTGATTTGGATCCGTATTGATTATGGCTTTTATTTACACTGAAACGGATCCAAAATGAATCTGTACCCATTGGGATATATTCCAGTTTGAATGGGGTCTTAGGTACGGGTCAATGGCGAAAGATCAAATGTGACGCTGTAACGAGAACACAAGGGGCATCGATGATTGTTGATGATGATTCATGATTAACTGAGTGATTGATTGATTGATTGATTGATTGACTGACAGGTTATAATGATTGACTGATTGATTTTTGATTGGTAATTATAATGGAAACTTTCATTTTCATTGAAATTAAAAAATGCAATACAAATCTCTTTAATACAGAATAATACATTTTACAGAATAAAAATGAAAAACAAGCGTAATTCACATATAGTTATGTATGTAGTAAAAAGGAGAGTAGTTCAAGGTAAGCCCATGCTTTGTTCCTACAGCAAAAGACGTAATAAGTGGTACAAATGGATATCACAGAAAGCTTAGAAACAACAATAATTATAAAAATTACAATAATAATGGTAATAGTGATGACCATATAGAAAACAAACAAAACATTATCCATTTTATAGAGATTTACTCAAACTATTGGCCAGAGGATGATTATCATTGTCGTGATCTTCTGGTTATGCAGCGCTCTAACTGGTGTTGTGGCGAGGCTTTGCCCAGATGTGTGTTTTTGCAGCGATCTAGCAGTCAAATGTTCAGGGCTTGGAGTGCAGGAACTTGACAATTCAGTCCCATTAAAAATCAGATTCTTGGATCTATCCAATAACCCTTCTCTAGCAATAGAGAAACACACATTCACCAGATACAAGCATCTAGAAATTTTGAACTTAAAGAACTGTTCTTTAAAAGATCCGATAAAACTTCCAGATTCAATCACTAACATAAATCTTTCACACAACAAACTACAGACAGATTCTCTTAAAAGGCTCCTGCAAAATGGGAACTGGACATTTCTTAGAGAAATGGACGCATCATCGAACAAATTAAATCTCAACAACGACGTTTTCGGTTTGATTCCAAGCGGACTACGAGCTCTCAAGCTAGGAAACAACGTGTTACCAAAAGTTACAAGGCGTTACCTGGCTGGTCTGAAAAGTCTTCGCCTGTTGAACATAAGCAGCTGCGGTTTGCAAGAAATTGAGTCGGGCACATTTGACTCACTTAGGAGTTTGAGCATGCTTGCTCTTCATAATAATAAGCTCCAAAATCTACCGTTAAGACTATTCAAATTTACAAAAAATCTCCATTCTATCTTTCTCAACAACAATCTTTTGTTAACGCCGCCTGACTTAAGCGGGATTCGCTATCTAATGGTACTGGATATTACAGCAAATCGAATCACAAGAGTAAAGACTTCAGATTTCGCCATCAATATTATTTCTGTTCTTCGTCTTAGTGCAAACAGAATAAAAACATTCAATTTTACTGGAATCAGATTCTTTTCATTAGACCTCTCACGCAATGAAATTACGGCGATTCCTGATCACGTATTTTCGGGTAACACAACCATCAAATATTTGTTTCTTCAAAGTAACAAAATAGAAAACATGTCTCCAAAGGCATTCGACAAACCTGCAAGAATAGTTGAGCTGTTCTTGCACAGAAATTCTCTAACAAAGTTGCAACGACATCAATTCGAAGGCCATGTAATCGACAAATTATTCTTGTTTGATAACAAGCTTACACATATCGAGGGGTTCTTAGATGGGATGAAAGGACCTCCATATCTATTACTTTTGTTTGGGAACCCAACGCTACATACTCTTCGAGGATCAGATTATCGAAGCCTGCAGAACAAATCAGTAATATATATAGGCTGCAGCCATCTCAAGAAAATAATAATGAAAGATGAAATAAAAGCAGATTTAGTCTGCACACCAACCAAGGAAACCAACATAACAATGCAAACTGATAAATTGCATGGTCATGGCTTCAGATGTTACACAGATTCTTTTCGTTTATTATTTCACTGCCAACCCTGCTTAATAGGATACCGACAAAACTGCGATACTGCATACTGTGGAGGAGCATGCGTTGCTTGTCCGGCAGGAGGATTCTATCAAGATGAAATGGCAGCCATTTCCTGCAAGAGCTGTCCTTTAGGCCAGTACGTACCACCAGAAAAAGCACCTGGCAAAAATGCATTGGACTGCCTCACTTGCCCAAAGGGAACAAACACAAACAGCTCAGCCAGTTATAGAGCATGCTCTTGCTTGGATGGTTACGCAAGGACCAATCGCTTTGGTGAATGCAACCAATGTTTGGAAAAAGGTTTCAATTGCAAACGAGACTACCAGAAGCTGAAGAAAGGCTACTGGATGTCTTGGGAAACCATGGAAACTGCATCGAACAAGTCGTGCAAAGAACTCTTTCTATCATTCATGGTTAACCTCGATACCATAAGTGATGACTACAATAGAAGGACAGTTCGTTATGAATGTAATATGCCCATTCCACATAAATGTCCTATCAAGGAGTCATGTATTGGTGGGGTTAATGCGACCTGTATACGAGGCTATACAGGTGTTTTGTGTGCAGTTTGCGAGAAAGGTTTCATGAAAAATTTCGGAAAATGCATAAGGTGTCCATCAGCAGTAGTTGCAGTCTTACAGTTTCTCGCATATATTGTAGTGTTCGTATTGCTATGCTGGTTGGTGTCATTGACTGACAGAAAAAGGATGTCGAACAGCAATGAAACCAGAGGAGACTCTGAAGTAATAACTAGAGACGATAGAACTTTTGCAGATGCAATTCTTTCCAGCTTTAAAATTCTGATTGGCTTCTACCAGGTTTTGAGTGGAACCATTCATGCACTGGGATACATCCATTGGCCAGAGACCATGAAAACAACAATGAACCTCTTGCAGTACATTCAAGTAGAGATTATACGAATACCCTCTCTTCACTGTATAAGAGCGGACTGGGAAATAGATGCTAAAACTGAATTTTGGTTTGCAATCATCGCTACTGTTGCTGTGCCGTTTCTTATTTTGCTTTACTTTTCAATCAAGTCTCTTAAAAGAACCCGTTGCTACTCGGCCAGCACTCAAGAAATTCATCACAAACAGAGAGAGTCTGCTAAACGTTGTTTTCGTGCCGCTGCTTTATACATTTTTGCAACATATCCTTTAGTATCAAGCCATATTTTTCGCCTCTTGCCATTCAGTTGTCACACATTTTGCACTACAGAAGTTAAAGGGAGATGTATGAACCACGTTTCGTATCTCAGAAGTGACTACCGGATTAGATGCCTTCAAAATTTAAACAAAACTAATGGTACCTTAATGGCAGCATACACAGCTTCAATTCTTCCAATAGGTCTTCCATTTCTTCTTCTTATTCTTTTGTGGCGTTTTGCCCGAAAATCCAAACAGATGGATGATGAAATCACGTTTCCAATAAACGATATAAATGAGACAGGCTTTGAAGATGAGCCATACGTCAATGCAAGGCTTCTCAATGAAAACAACACCGAGAATGAAGGAATTGTCAAATTTGCACTCAAGTTTGCTTACGAAAATTACTGTGAAGATTGTTGGTATTGGGAAGTATCAGAGATGCTTCGAAAACTCATCATGGGTGTGGGTATTGTATTTTTTCTTCGGCACACCAAAATCGGCCTTGGAGGTATGATTGTAATTGCAACATTTTTCGCTGTTCTCCATGCTGCAAAATCTCCAATAAAGGACAGGTTTGAGAATTTTTTGCAGATGCTTTCACTTTCTATCATTCCAATAAACCTTGCTATTGCTGCAATACTACAATCAAAAAGCACTGAAGATGAAGCTGTTTTGGCGGAACAGGATGATTCGTGGGCATTGGGCATCTTGTTGGTGATATTGAACTCATCGGTGATTGTTTTGGTGGCATTACGCTTGTTGCGAGCCATCAAAAGAAAGCTTTCATCAGCCGAGATAGCAAGACAACCACTCAGTTGTTGCAAGCGTTTACTTTTATGCTGCTGTGGATGCGTCAGATTTACGCCAATAAATAGTCAAGTTGATGTGATTGCGAGAGAAGGAGAACTTTGAAGGATTTGAAGTATCTTGAGACTAGGACCCCTTTGCAATATAACCTACTTCAAATATATATCTTAGCATCTCCATAAAGTTCTTATGTGCATAAAGTTCATAATAATGCCCGATTGTACCCAAAAACCTTATTAAGAAAAACGCATCACAACTTGGAAGCCATACCTCAATGGTGAAGCAGGAGGGATTGATTGACACTGAGAGAGTGACCCTTGTTGGAATGGATTTTCTAATTTTCATATATTCAGCTGAGAAAATAATGATTATAGTAATAGTATGTAAAAAAATTAAAAATGTCGTTAACGTAACTAAATAGCTTGTCTGAATTAAAATCCTTGTAACTCATTTCTGTGTGAAATAACTTGCAACTAACTACATAGCATTTATAAATGCCTTGAAAAACGTAACACGTATTGTTATCAAGGAAATGAATTAAAGAAAAATGGAATGATTAGAAAGACAGAACATACCTGCATATGGCTTTTATTGCACCACATCTTACAAGTAGTGGGTGAAGAACAGTTTGAGTTGCAAGCGTGTGAATGGCATCAGCAACTGAGGCCTGTAAAGAGTTGATATCATAACGTTCATAAATGCTGCTATATCGATAAATCTCTTGTAGGACATACATACCTTATAAAGTTTGCATCTTACAAAAAAATGCGACATAAAACAAAACTCTGAGCCTTGAAAACTTGAGAGCATCAGTTTATGACTGTGGTAGCCGTTGATATAATACAACTGAAGGGCTGTTAGAAAGCATGTTTAATACGTAGTTTCTACATAGAAATTAAAAAATGGAAAAAGCTAACAAATGATCCATAAATTATCCGTTAGAATATGTTGCATAGTTGCACAGGGTGCATCATCTAAAATCTGATATCAAAAGGTAAAGAGATTCTACTTTTCAAAAGTACCTAAAAATTTCATCACCCATTGGCAATCCCCTTAATCAGCTAAATTTTGCTGTGTCAAACTGTCGATTTTATTTCAAGATCTTCATGTTAAGGGTTACATATTTTGTATTTTAGTGTTTTCAAATTAATGAGAAAAAAAACTTGAAGTAATTTATCACCCCTCTTTTAACTATAAAAAATAATTGATACGATATAACAATAGCCTTCTATATATTTTCTTGGAGCCCGTACTTATTAATGATTCTCTCGAAAAATTAAGATTTAAAACCTGTCTATACCTTGATCCCATCGTTGATACTTTGGCTCAGGTATATAAGTGTCTGTATTCCACCCAACTCAACAACCTAAAAAAGACGTTGCTTGATGTTCAAAGTAATAAATTTGGATATAGAGAGAAGTGACTTATGCTACTTGTCGTATGAGATCTATTTGAAGAATATGGTAACACTGGCATTTAAGTCTTGACAGCTAAAACAAAAAATTACAGTGCCATAAAAGTCTTAAACCTGACAATTGTTTTCAAAGCATTTATCCTTGGGTGCTTATTTCAAGAGTAACTCCTACAAAGTTATCAAGATTTGCATGCCAGTAAATCCAAGCATGTTTTAATATGCCAAAGTAAAGAGCCTGTCCCAAAAACAATGTGGGCTTGTAGCCATGTAACCTGTTTTTTTACCAACATTTAATCAACCATGGTCACAGTGATGAATATACCCCACCAAAAGTTTTTGGATTTATCTAATGGCAAAAGGATTAGTGTTCAAAAAAGCTTGTGCTTTGCGTAGATAAAAAAGATCACAAACCTTGATTAAACTTTCAATTTCTTTGGTCATCTGGGCAAGTGACTGAGCAGCCTCTAGCTTTTTGGCCTACAGTGAAAAAAACAGAATAGAAATGTTAATAACTGTATTTCAGAATATATGTAATGGGCAAGTCATAACAGTATGTCTTATCACTCTTAATATTATCTCTTAAGAGCCCCTGGGTCTTAGGGCCCTAGAGGGCTCCCTCCCCCCAAGGAATGGGATAAAACATGCTACATCAACATTACTGAGAGTAAAAATTGCTTTTAATAGAAGAAATAAGAGCACTACTGTACACTGTGTAAAAACAGCTGTTGACAAAAACATAGCCATCCACAGTTACCAAAATTGATGAAGTTTGATATCTGCTGTTTTGAAATATTCCCTGTCCTTTTCTCGTGCATTTTCTAAATACTTCTTTTGAGCTGAATCTGCTTGATGCTGACATGAGAAACTCAACATCAATTGCTGTGTTTAAGCATAAATTACTTGCCATTATAAGACCCAATAAAATTCAGTTTATGATATAAATGATATTGTTGGTGCTAGACATTTGTCAAAATTGCAATTAAATTTCAGTGGTCTAAATAGGTGGCTGCTGCTCTTGGCTCTTATGTCCATGGGTTTACACATTGGTCAGGGGTTGTAGGCTTTTCTTGTCTGTGGGTGGGGGTCCTCTGTTCCTTGTCCTGCATTTGTTTCTTTTCTATCTTTCTACTCACTGATATCGTTGCCTGACATCTAATGTGAGACAGAAACTTGACTTTCCTCTGTAGTTTCTTTGTATTTAGAATATTGTCAATTTTTGAATTGTAAGGTGCCTTTCACAGTGGGAACTTCAATGACCTAGAGTCTATTCCAGCCATGACAGGCGCAGTAGTTGCATAGTAAAAAAACCCTCCATATGTCAAGCCTGTTAGAGATCTTCACTATAAAATCCAACTGTATTAAGTTATGTATGCTATTGAGTTCTCTTCTTTTAGTGATTGTATAAAAAATAGAAAGCTGCAAAGCTGGCCTATTCTTATGGAAACATTTCATTCACATATCCACATGAACCCGATGCATTTGCAAGGAGATTTATTTCCACCTTATCACCAAGGCTGTATAGAATACTTACAAACTGGGGTGATCTTGCCTTTGACATAATTTCACAAACTGGAGCACAGGACTCACAAACCCGCTGAGGCTCATCATAACCCAATTGAGACAAGGAGACCTGAAAAAATAACTGATTCAGTAAGTTCACTATGAGTACTATAACTTTTGCAAAAGCAGTACCACCAGGGCTCAACAAAATTGCTCCTGTTTATCCAAAAATACAACACTTTCATCTCAAAATAAAACACCATAGGTGGAGGAGGTTGATGGGAATTCCTAGAAAGTGGCAGTTAGATGAAAACTATTCACATAGCCGGGAAAAAACAAGAAGCAAGAATACATTACTAGCTGCACCTAATCCACTGTTTTATTTTTTTGATGGGAATCTTCTTTTTCTGAACTTATTTATGTGTACCTTCAAGTTAATTAACACATAAAAGAAATTCATTTCTAGTACCTTGCTATCACAACATTTACTGCAAAAGATCCTGCCACATTGTCTACAATGATGTTTTCGCCTGATCTGTGAAAATTTGTTATTACAAAGTGGGCAGAGATGAACTTCTTCATCTTTCATCCACCTTAAATAAACAAAAAAACTGAATGAAAAATGGCAATATGGAATTGTAACTCAAATCAAATTGATTGTAGATAGATTTGTTTCAATTGGAGCTTCTTTTCTTTCCCTATGGATGTAACAATAAGATTTTGCCTGTCTGTTTTCACACATACTGTGAATCAATTAAGTTCAATTATCAATATGTTATTTGAGAGGCTTCCGTGAACATTTTGGCTCTTCAAAACAGCATAAGCTTTGTTTGTCTAATGAGCTGAATTCTGGAATAGTATTCCTATAGCCATCAAAGAATCTGTATCCTTGGCTTGCTTTTGTTTTAAATCATCTTTTTCATTTCCTTCAACAAGGGTTGTGACAAATCATGGCCTACACCATTGACATACTTCTTGGCCTAGGGTTGGCCTACCTGTTGGCATGGCAATGGCGCACATTTGGATTAGCAATCATGCTTATTTAGGGTAGCAATGGTCTACCACAGAGCAATTTGGCGTAGCAATGGCTTACCACAGATCAATTTGGCATAGCAATGGCATAGGCTTGATGAATCTTCTCACTACAACAAAAAACTTAAGGAAAGAAACATTGCATTAGCTTTGCATTCAAAATAAATGCATCTTGATATTTTTGCAACACTTTTTGAAAGTTTGAATTCAAGATAATTTGGGTCAGATAAAAATATTGCTATTTACTGCATCCTCTTTTCATATTTAATTTACCATACAAGATACCTACATCACTATGCCAGCATTGATAGTTCTTCTGGGCATCCAGGGAAAAAAAATTTCTTTAGCAGTTCCAAGGCCATTGCTAGTGTGCTCAAATCCCATTTGTTGACAAAGTTAGTGAGCCATCATTTATTTGCTGACAAGTCTAAAAATTCGCTGCTGAAGGACTCCTACATCGCAAAAACCTCCTTGTTTTTAAAAGGCAAAGTTGAGAAAAAATCTTGAAGCGTTTGAACGCACAGCTAATGCAATTTTTCTTTTTTGAAGTTTTTTGTTGTACTACAGAGGTACACCAAGCCTATGCCATTGCTACGCCAAGTTGATATGTGGTACGCCATTGCTACACCATATTGCTCTGTGCTAAGCCATTGCTATGCCAAATGTTACACCATTGCTACACTCAATAGGTACACCAATGGTGTAGTCTGCATTTTGTCACAAGCCCTTCAATAATGGAAGTCAGAGACTCATTTTTAGTGAAAACCACTCTGATCTATGGAAATATCTCTTTGCAAAGGGGGGGGGGGCTCTCTTCTTGATTAGCTTTGCTACTGAGGGAGTTCCTCCTTTACATGATTCCCTATACACCAATGGAATTCATCTGAAGGTCACGCCGGATATACACCATTAAACAATAGAAATACCATGAAAAATTGGCAGCCCAAGGCGGATATATCTAGCATAATCTGAATGGATTCCTCACTGGCTTTTTACATAGATACCATATAGTATTTTGTGGAATTATGATTAAGAAGGGGCAGATCCAGACTGTCTCACCATCCGCATTTAAAACAGTCAGATTTTCAGATGTGTGTTAAAAAATTACCATTTGTTTAGTGCAAAGTATCATTACTTTTATTGGCCTGCACTCATTGCCTCAGTCGGTATACTAATCATATGAATGTCAAAGATCCATGAAGATGATATCGGGGAGATGACAGGGATCTAATGTAGTCAGATTTGGGGTATCTGTGAGACTGAAGTTCGCATAGGCATCATCCCACAAATCCATTCTGATGCTGTATTTAGATATGGAAAGTATATTTTCATCCCTTGTGTCTTAAGTTCTAGGCCAACAGGGCAATCTTGTTCTTTGATTTTACAAAATTTCGTTGTTCTCAGTTTTATCACGATTAAATAGTTTCTTAATATTTTTGCTTCGAGTACTGAAGTTTCTTAATTTTTCTGACTGTCCAGTACTCGTTTCTAATAGCCAGTTTCTTATAAAAAAATAAGTGTAACTAACATTGCTTGCAAGCTGCTTCTGGTTTTGATATTTCTGTTAAAGCCTTGTCTTTGATACATGGATCGATAGCTTGCCAAAAGTTCTTTCCATGTGTCCATCAGCATCAGCATGAAGATGATATCGGGGAGATGACAGGGATCTAATGTAGTCAGATTCGGGGTATCTGTGAGACTGAAGTTCGCATAGGCATCATCCCACAAATCCATTCCGATGCTGTATTTAGATATGGAAAGTATATTTTCATCCCTTGTGTCTTAAGTTCTAGGCCAACAGGGCAATCTTGTTCTTTGATTTTACAAAATTTCGTTGTTCTCAGTTTTATCACGATTAAATAGTTTCTTAATATTTTTGCTTCGAGTACTGAAGTTTCTTAATTTTTCTGACTGTCCAGTACTTGTTTCTAATAGCCAGTTTCTTATAAAAAAATAAGTGTAACTAACATTGCTTGCAAGCTGCTTCTGGTTTTGATATTTCTGTTAAAGCCTTGTCTTTGATACATGGATCGATAGCTTGCCAAAAGTTCTTTCCATGTGCAGGGGCGTAACTTGGCCAATAGGTTTGGGGGGGTGAAAAGGGTTTCTGCCCTGCAAAACTGAGTGGTGCCCTGCAGACCTCGTAGCAACGGTTTGTCTATAGGTTACTAGTGAAAGCTTTACCAGTGAACACTGGTCTTTACCAAGGACAAACTTCTAAGCAATAAAAACAAACTTGAAACTTCATTGCCTATGAAATATCTATTTCTCTACTTGACCGTAAATTGTTTCTTTTATAGTCACTTTATTTAATGTTGGTTTGCAAAATACTAGCTAATAAACAGCTAATTCGGGGGAGGGGAGGGTACATGATGCAGACAGTGCAACGAAATTTAGCCCAGTGGGGCTAAGAATCAAGTTTAGTGAGGTAGGAGGACCCACCATGGTTGGGTCCGACGTGAAGAAAATTTTTGAAATTATACCTTGTAAAAGGGCTAAAAAGCATCTTTCAGACAAAAATTTAGCAAAATACTATTGTGCTAAAAGAACTGATTGTTTATTGAAAATATTATTGTTTATTGGGAAAAATAGGGAGAGGGAATATCATGCTAAAACTTCTAGTATTAGACGTTGGGAAGGAAAGAAACGACAACCCTCTTCGTTTTCATAGATTGCACGTAGTTGGTGATGACAGAGGGAAGATGTTGTTATTGATTTGGGGAATTTTATTCCTGAAACAGAAATTGCACTCTTCTTGCATCGAGAAGGCCATGTTTACATCTATCCAAAATTCTAAAAAACATTGCAATGATTTACAGAAAGTGATTTACGAATTAATGCAAATAAAAGAAAAATAATAAAGAATATACGTGGAAAAAAGTTCAGCAATTAGATGAACAAAATCGGTATACTTACCCCACCCCTCCCAACACGATTCTATTATGTTTTTAGATTCATGCACTAGTTTAAAAAGTAATAGAAAAGAATCGATAAAAAATATTCTTATATTGACCAAAGAAGTGAAGGGGCCTTGCAGCCTCTCTATTCCCCTTCCATGACGGCCGTGCCTTGTCATGAAAATTAATTACAACTTAAATTAACTTGTTGATGGACTCAAAACCTCTGGCCCTCATAAAGTCATATGCACTCAATCATTTGCATCCAATTGGCTAATGAGTTTCGGTAAAAATCTTATCGCCTTTGCAAATAACGGAGCTTTTCCTTACATACCTGTGCCGTTCTCTAAAATGCAATGTCAGGAAGGGATCCGGTTCAATAACAAAAATACGATATTTCCATCTTTTCAAAATTCACTAAACGGCCCTTTCGAACTTTCAGACGGTGGCATTTCTGCGTGGCAATAAAGCTCTTTCTGTGGCGCCCTGCGAAATCTTCGGCATTGTCCCTGCGAAAATCGAACTATTTTCTGGATTGGGGGGCGTCCCCCCCCCCCCCCCCCACACCCCCCCGGTAGTTTCGCCCCTGTCCATGTGTCCATCAGCCTCAAATTGTTTAATTTTTCATTGCTGTTCTATAAAATATTGCGGTTGACCATTCATTGTTATTTAGCCAAACTAACTTGGGTATATTCTATATTTAGTATAAGTATGTTAACCAGTATATTGTGATTAGTCAATTTTGTGTTGAAAAAAATATTTTGAGTTTGAGTTTGAGTCTGACTAGGAAATTGAAGAACCTCCAATGCCGAAGGTTCCTATTAGCTCTTTGGTTGGGCTGTCACCGTTACAATAAAGGCATAGAAAATAAGAAATGCAAGTTTCAAACAATACCTGCGCTTTTCAAGTGTAAAAAGCTTTTGTGAAAAAACATTTTCCGATCCTTCAGTTGTAGCTGGTAGAACCTCTTTGTTCCCAAGCCTGATTACTGCCGCCATGACAGTTTCGAATGCAACAGCAACAATCTCCTTCGTAGTGGAGTAGCCTACTCTACTGCGCACATTTACCAACTTTTTTCAGGAAGTAAACAACAAACAAGGAGGGAATTGTTAAAAAAAGAAGACGAAAAAGTTTGCCTTATGTCTGTAACTATTGAGCTAAGCTGACCAGAGATCCACTACAGTTTTGTTTGAATTTTGAAGGCGTCTAACCCGGTAGTCACTTCTGAGATACGAAACTTGGTTCATACATCTCCCTCTGGTTCATACCTTCTCCATCTTCCTTGGTTCATGCATCTCCATCTCCATCTCCCTCTTCTGTAGTGCAAAATGTGTGACAACTGAATGGCAAGAGGCGAAAAATATGGCTTGATACTAAAGGATATGTTGCAAAAATGTATAAAGCAGCGGCACGAAAACAACGTTTAGCAGATGCTCTCTGTTTTTGATGAATTTCTTGAGTGCTGGCTGAGAAGCAACGGGTACTTTTAAGAGACTTGATTGAAAAGTAAAGCAAAGTAAGAAACGGCACAGCAACAGTAGCGATGATTGCAAACCAAAATTCACTTTCAGCATCTATTTCCCAGTCCGCTCGTATACAGTGAAGAGAAGGTATTCGTATAATCTCTACTTGAATGTACTGCAAGAGGTTCATTGTTGTTTTCATGGTCTCTGGCCAATGGATGCATCCCACTCAAAACCTGGTAGAAGCCAATCAGAATTTTAAAGCTGGAAAGAATTGCATCTGCAAAAGTTCTATCGTCTCTAGTTATTACTTCAGAGTCTCCTCTGGTTTCATTGCTGTTCGACATCCTTTTTCTGTCAGTCAATGACACCAACCAGCATAGCAATACGAACACTACAATATATGCGAGAAACTGTAAGACTGCAACTACTGCTGATGGACACCTTATGCATTTTCCGAAATTTTTCATGAAACCTTTCTCGCAAACTGCACACAAAACACCTGTATAGCCTTGTATACAGGTCGCATTAACCCCACCAATACATGACTCCTTGATAGGACATTTATGTGGAATGGGCATATTACATTCATAACGAACTGTCCTTCTATTGTAGTCATCACTAGTGGTATCGAGGTTAGCCATGATTGCTAGAAAGAGTTCTTTGTACGACTTGTTCGATGCAGTTTCCATGGTTTCCCACGACATCCAGTAGCCTTTCTTCAGCTTCTGTTAGTCTCGTTTGCAATTAAAACCTTTTTCAAAACATTGGTTGCATTCACCAAAGCGATTGGTCCTTGCGTAACCATCCAAGCAAGAGCATGCTCTATAACTGGCTGAGCTGTTTGTGTTTGTTCCCTTTGGGCAAGTGAGGCAGTCCAATGCATTTTTGCCAGGTGCTTTTTCTGGTGGTACGTACTGGCCTAAAGGACAGCTCTTGCACGAAATGGCTGCCATTTCATCTCGGTAGAATCCTCCTGCCGGACAAGCAACGCATGTTCCTCCACAGTACGCAGTATCGCAGTTTTCTCGGTATCCTATTAAGCAGGGTTGGCAGTGAAATAATAAACGAAAAGAATCTGTGTAACATCTGAAGCCATGACCATGCAATTTATCAGTTTGCATTGTTATGTTGGTTTCCTTGGTTGGTGTGCAGACTAAATCTGCTTTTATTTCATCTTTCATTATTATTTTCTTGAGATGGCTGCAGCCTATATATATTACTGATTTGTTCTGCAGGCTTCGATAATCTGATCCTCGAAGAGTATGTAGCGTTGGGTTCCCAAACAAAAGTAATAGATATGGAGGTCCTTTCATCCCATCTAAGAACCCCTCGATATGTGTAAGCTTGTTATCAAACAAGAATAATTTGTCGATTACATGGCCTTCGAATTGATGTCGTTGCAACTTTGTTAGAGAATTTCTGTGCAAGAACAGCTCAACTATTGAATTTCAATGGCAGCTTATGATGTTTTAAGTGATATTTCAAATTTGCAATGTCATGTTCCTGTTCTTTGAATTAGAGCCATTTTCAGTTCAATTTCGCCTCTAATTTTTGCAGCCCTCGAGAAGTAGGTTGTTGAAGGTAATAGCTTCACTCTCGAAAGATTTGCAATGTAAGAGTAAAAATTCGATTAGCAAATGATCAAATTGTATTTGGTAGTGTTGAAATCCATAGATTTATTTAGGTACTCTGCAAAGGTATTGTCTTTCTAACTTTTGAAATAATACCCCTCTCTAATAAGACCCACGTTTTTGTGTTCCCCTGCTTCTATTGAGCCAAGTGGAAAATAGCCGTTAAGTTTCAAAGCCGTACCAGCCTATTGTGTTTCTAAAATTTTACACATGCATCGTGGGTAGGGCGATGTTTTTAAACTTTAATGCATTTTGCATCTTGAGGGAGGCTTCAGCCTTTGATTCCCTAAACACCCTCCCTCATTTGCATATGCGGTGCCTTATAGCCCTTTTTGGCATTTATAGTAGACAATTTACCTGGCAATTTATCTCGCTAATGGCGTTGCAACCATCGATTTATTAAATATCCGTTGCAATGCAACGATAGATTCTGTTTGTTTACAGACTTCACCAGTCTCGGCCAAGACTGTTTAGTCTCAATGTTAAAAGTCAGTTATACTTATGAACTGAACGAAATTTGAATATCGAAAACATACCTTAACACGCTTATACCTGCAGTTCCTTGCCTCGACTTTTCAAGACAACAACAGTCAAAACAAAGAAAAGAGATTAGATAAAATATTTTTTTGAAAATGCCTCGGTCGTTATCAGTCTCACGTAGCGTAACTATGTCGTAAGCCCTCGAATAAGCCTACGGTGGCTTATTTCGCAAAAACAAATTTAGATAGGGGCATATGCAAGAGAGAGGCTTATTCGAAGATACGGGCGAATTAGCAGCAGCGTTGTCAGTATGCTATTTGGATATACATATGGCTGTGGAGTGTTGGGGCATGTCTCAGCCAATGGGGGATTGTCCGATTGTGCTGGGGGCTTATTTAAAAAAAATACTTTAGGTTGGGGCTTATTTGAAAAAAGGTGAGGCTTATTTAAAAGCGAGAGCTTATTCGTGCAATGGCAACTTAAATCAAAAGTGGCGGACATATGTGGGGACATGGGAAGGGGAAGGTTGTAAATGCAAGACTAAGTGGTGTGGATATTTCCGTAGCATCTATAAAAAGATTACAACATAATCGAAGCCTTTATCCTAAATGATAAGCATATAAAACAAATCCTTTCAGAACCGTCGCTAGAAATTGTACTTAAGCGGGGATGCTCAAATCCCATTTGCCGGCAAAATGGGTTTAGCCAGTCTTTACTTGGCAATAAGACTGAAAAATGCCGACGAAGCGACCCCTACATGGCCTTGCATACCTTGTTTTCACAATAAGGTTTTCTTGCAAAGAGGATATCACATCTTACTCTGGGTATCAGAGCCACAAAATTTTGAGCCAAGCGGAGGAGCGGAGGAGCGGAGGAGCATCTATTTCTGCGCTCGAATTTATGTGGCTCTGGTACCCTCTGGACTGGTGACCCCTCTCCCAACCCCCATCCGTAGCGACAGCTCTGTACCCTTTCTAATTACATTTTAGCTGCGTTAGTTGCAGTTTAAGCATTTTTTTCTTCATTGCCTAACTGTGGCGTCGCCTGACCTTCCAGACTAGGAAGATCGTTCCTACCCTATGCATTCCATCGTGTAAGGTCATCGATAGAAAAATTTACCGACGAAGACATAGGTGGAGAAGAATTTAGGTGCCATTTGACCTACCGAAAGATGATTATACAGACAAACTAAGGATTCTGTAGACAAACTGAAGTTTTACCGACGAATTCGTGAAGTATTGGGGGGGGTGTGTTACACCCCTACAACCCCTGCTAGCTACGCTCCTGTTGCCTAATATTGGTATTTATTGTGTTGCACTGCTCATAGCTACGCTTTGAAGCAATTCTAAACTACTTAAAAAGCACCTTTTTAGGTAATTAGAGTAACAAGGCGCTTATTGGAATGGATTAAATGTGCTTATGAAGTAGGTTAGTTAATGCGGGTTTGTATAGTATATATTGCTTTATTTATCGGTGAATGGAATCATCAGTCTAATAGACTGTTTCAAAAAAGTAGAGAAGCAATGAAAATTGAAGAACAACTTAATTACCATTTTTTTGTACTTTTTCGATAGGGTACAACGGTCTATATTGGGCCTGGGTGCTCTTGATGCCACGCTACAATAAGGTCTACTTTACAGGCTGTGTGTTCAACTTTGGCAGTGCTACATGCAAATCAAATCATCTGAAGAAGTTGAAGAAATTAAAGTACGCCAGGTGTTGATGACATGCCATTCAACGTAGAAAAGCAAAGATTCCGTCAAGAAGCGTAACGGGCAGAGAAGAGCACAATGAACATGCATAGGGCTAGTGTATATATATTACAGTTTGCTCATGTAATATCTTTGCCATATGCAAATACGCCTGTTCATTGTATGGAGAAATTGAATTACTTATTCGCTTTTATCTTTCTTCAAAATTTAGCTAATAACGAGGCATAAACCTTGCTAGAATTTTGCCTTCACACTGCGCGAAAAAACGTTATTCCAGTTCAAGATAATTCAATTGTTACCCTCAGAAATGTCAAAAGGGGGCACAAACAATTAGATTGAAGTGAGGGTGGTAAAGCTGACTGGCTTCACTAGGGAATTTTTAAGGGAATTAAAAATCTGGAATTTCGTAGTTTTAAGCATTTTGTTCCTATGTAACGCAATTTCCTTATTTAAACATTGCATTTGAAGCTTTAAAATCGTAGTCATTTTTTTAAGCTTTAAGAACCAATCAAATGCTCTTTCCTTTTTCCCACGTTACTTTCAATCCGCATCTGAATATACCGTATTTCCTCGAAAATTGGCCGACCTTAAAAAAAAAGCCGATTCGAAAATAAGGCGAAAAGTATTAGAAAATGAAGGGGAAAAAGGCCGACCTTGGAAATAAGCCGAGACACGGTGAAGTCATTGCACTGCACACTTTGAATCAAACGTTTGAATCAAATCATTCGAATCTACTGGAAAATTGTTTGAAAATTAACATTTTGCAAATATGGCTTCTAGTCCTACGAGAAAGTCGATCTCTGCCCAGTTTAGAACAGAAGCTCTAAAGTAAATACCTACTTTACAAAGAATTTGTTGTTCAAATTTTTCTTTTCTTTTGAGAAAATACTTCGAAAATAAGCCGCTTAAAAAGTAGGCTGAAAAATTTCATTTATAGAAATAATAAGCCACGGCTTATTTTCGAAGAAATACGGTAACTTTTCTGCTCTTAAACAAAATCCAATACACTATATGCTGAGCAGTGTTGGGCGAAAAATACTTTAGCATGATTTATTTCAGCTCATTCCTGCTATTTTCTAATCACAGATATTCAAAAATTACCCCCACTTTTCTGAAAATATGGTCTACATAATTCTTCTAAAAATGGATTAAAAATCGCTGGATAGGGGTAGATCAAATTTCCTAAGAAAAATTAACTCCGTCCAAATCACAGAAACAAGGCAAAAGGGCCGTGGTCCCACTGGCCGCGCCCATTACCCTCCCACTTTGTAATAGCTGGCGCCACCACTGCCTGACAATGTTATCTTTCCATGCAAGGTTTGCGGGTCAGTGATATGCGATGGTAAGGAGGCACAATGATACTCTAATGAGTACATTGCCTTCGGTAATGGAGAAAGGAACAAGTAGAAAGAAACAACTCCAGCCCCATTGTAGTATTGCTAACACACATTTTAAAAAGATCATATTTTGAAGATTAATTGCGGCAAATTTGAAAATCATTGAAGCGCAAACATCGAAAGAAAAGCTTAGGTAAATAACTTTAAAAAGCAGTAATATCTGAATAATTTTAGGCTGGCCATTGCGCTATTCATAATTCAATTTTAGCAGTTTTGTGCCTTAACATTCATACGAAAACTACAGACCCATAAATAAAAAAGTGTTTAGCATCTTTTACCTTTGTCTACACCATCTAAAGCCCATAAAAGTTATAGAACAAATTAACTAATAGTAAGCTTGATAATTTTGCCATGTAAATTACCATTTCAAGTCTTTATGACGAGACTGCATTGAAAATTGAAATTATATTTTGCCCAACCAATCAAATGGCAGGCTTTATAGCTAGTTGACGAAATGAGTGTAATGACTGTGTTTCAAAGTCATTGCAAATTTTATATCGGAGTTTGTGATGCGATATGGAAAAAAAACAATTGTAATTTCATTACCAAAATACCCTCTGAAGATTTTGTTTTTCATTTCTTTAAGAACAGGTTGAAAAATGCAAAACAATTTAATTTCCTAGGATCTGATGCCGGAATTGCAATAAAGTAGATGTAATTGCAAGTTCAAAAATTTATTTAAAAGAAATTCAATTTTTTCTTTCATTTTAAAGTTTATTTTATGGTATATTCCATAAAGCTTGGTTCCCACAAGGCGACTAAGTGCGTTCAAGTGCGTTGATCTCTAAACCTTTAATTTAATCAGAGATAACAGATAAACTACCGAGGCATTCCCACTTGCAAAACATAAATACTCAGCTAGCTGTATGAAGACAAGTCAAAATGTCGCATTTTAAAGACTCTCGGACATGCATTCAAACACTAAAAAAATATCATTTTTGCTCTTTTATCACTCATGAATTATGCAATTGTAAGATGTTGTAACCCTCTCTTGAAAATTTTGTAAAGGCCATTGTTAGCCACACTATCCGAAGTATGGCAACAGGGTCGCAACTTAAGTTCCCTTGCATTTTCGTGGCACAAATTTCGCAATTCTTTTACGGTGTTCATTGTAGGTGTTATATGCTTTCAGTTTATGGCCTCTCGTTAGTCATTTCAAATAATCCTGATTGTATAGCTCTTTTCAAAATTTACAGGCTAGCAGAAATCTGTTAGTTGGCAGTGTTTTATTGATCGCAAGGTGCTAACAGTCACGAAGTCGATTTCATGCGTTGCTACGGTTGAAATTGCCTTATTTTGGCTTTACATTTGCATCTTACTTGTTGGTTGATGAATGAAACATTCTTTGAATTTTTCGGCTTTTTTTATGTTTCAACGCACAGATCAAAATTTTTTGAACTTGGGGTTTAACTTTTGTGAGCGTTCAATTGTGTTCATCTCCTCCAAGTTGAATGCCCGGAACTTGAATGCACTTGAATGCATTTAGTCGCCTAGTGGGAACCAAGCTTAAGGCACGTTTGTTGTCATATTCTTGAATTCTGATTGGCTAATCGGGTATGCCTGCATCTCATACTATTCAGCGCGTCAGATTACAGCAGAAAACGAAGGTTCTGTCGTATAACTTGCAAAGTTAAAACGTTAGGGCGCGCTACGTAATAGAGGAAAAGGACCCCAGTCCAAAATAGCTTTTGGGGGCCCTTTCAAAGCCTGATATCCATTTTGTCTTTTTAGAATATCAAATTGCGTTGTTTGTACCAAACTTTATGTTTTTATTATAAAATTCATAATTCCACAGCTATGCGACTGAACCATCATTGAACTTTAGAGAAGTAAAATTTTTAACAAGACAAAACGTTTCCACGGCCATAACTTTTGCTTATAGGTCAGATGACTTTTGCAAGCTCTTTCTGATGAAAACATCAGATAAGAAAAATTTGAAGGTCAAAATTTTGCTAACCGTGCATTCATATTTAAGCTTTCAAAAATTTCGGTTAGGCAGTTCTCTGTGCATTATGTATGGTTATAAACTAAATTACGAACTTGTCGTGCTCGTCCATAAAACCCTTAAAAATTGATCCCTGGAATACAAGTCTATGACCTGAAAATGATAAAAAACTCTTGCAACTGCATTTACCTCCAGCCCAATCTAAGGCATCGGAGCACACACTTTGACTACAGGAGCTAGAGAAATCTACAACACGTTATGCAAGTTCTATGATCTAAACTATATCTTTGGCTGATTGACAATGTTTAAGTGGCAAAATATCTTTGATTAAAGTCAATCATATATTCATGAAAAAGTCATTAATATTCATATGAACAGAATCTAATTCCATGAGAACAGCCACTAATATTCAGCAACTGACGTTCCTTTGAATAGCCTCTGGTATGATGTCTTCAATTTGCTCGCCGCTTTCAAGACGCTTCTCCATGCTAACAAGCAGCTTTACGCCATCCACCACCATTTGCATCAATTCAACTTCTGAGAATCCAAGCCTGTCTGAATTTGATATATCAAAGATGCCTCCTTCTGCAGCTGTATCTACACCACCAGTTCCACGCTTCTGTAGACGTAACCTCTGCAGGATGTCATCAAACTTTGCATTCTTGCTCAGGTTAGCAAGTTTCACATGCACACCAGCTCGCAACCCAGTCCCCAGATTTGAAGGACATGTTAATACGTAGCCTAGATGTTCATTCCACATAAATTCTTTACCAGATTTCTTGATCAATTCTTCAACTTTGTTGAGGCCATCGCAGAATCGCTTGAAAACAGAACGCATGTTTCCTCCCTTTTCCATTGAAATGATGCGGCAATGATCTTCTTCGTTTACCCAAACAAGAAAATTCTTTGTGTCGTTATGCCAGATTCCACGAGCATCAGGCCAGTCGCGCGCCATACCTGCGCAAGTAAGCAACGGTGAAACTGGTTTGTCAAACAAGAAATGATCATTAATGAGTTGCTCTTGCTCTTCTTCCGTCATCTTATTCAGAGGGTAGTATTTGCCAGAAAACTCTCCGTCGAGTTTTTGTAAAGCCTCTGTGAGGACTCTTTCTACGGCTCGCCTTTCAGCGCGGTTGCAATGTGGCGGTAAGCAGTATCCTCTGATGCTTCGTCCAGTTCTGACGCGGCACGAGAAGACGTAATTTGGGTCTAGGTCGTCACCTCCTTTCAAATTGTTAGGGTCCAAATCCGTCTTGTGCTTAGCTGTCTTAGGATATCCTCCATGGCGCAAGTCAATGATTTGATCGAAGAATTCATCGAAATCTTGGTACGTCTCCTCATCCCCTGCAACACAGCCTACTGTATATATATACGGGTGTCCTGGATTATCAACTCCAGTTTGAATCGCGCTGTCAAATGTGAAACCATTCACTGTTGCTTTATTCCGAAGCTTGGCATACATCTCTTGGGTTAAAACCTTTGCCATCCAATTGCTGTGTTTTGCTAACTGAGGAAAGTCTTCCTCTGAGGAAAATCGGGAATAGGCACTTTGCACTTTATCGGCCATGTTTCCTTCTCTGAGCAGAGCTGCAACGACTTAGTTGAGAATTATTCAAACAAGAGGTCGTCGCTTTTCGTTCGAAAATGTCGAGTAACGTTCTATTATCGAATCTTTCACAAGAGCTGCGCTGACTCCGACCCCGTTTACACTGTCCCGTGCAAGTTTGGAACCGTGACAAAACTGTCGCGGTTCGCCCTTCCGTTTACACTAGCACTGTGGAACCGAGACGATTTTGCTCTGCTATCTGGAACAGTTTTGACCCTGCTTTGAAAGCGAACGAATTTCGTACCGTCACGGTTCCGTTTTTGAACGGGACAGTGTAAACACCTATCCGAGACGATATTGTCACGGATTCACAAAGAGGTCTTTTGTATGGCTGTTTCAGGTTATCGAGGCTTTGATTGTGGCGTAACTACGTTGTCAAATTCTGAAGAAAAGGACATTCTGAAGACAAGACGACGACAGAAAAAGCTTGTATTGTTTCCCAGTCCAAGCCTTCATTGGACTTTGCAGTTTTGTAGTCTAAAATAACACTGAAAATTAAAGCCACCTTGTCGTTCGTCCAAGTAAAGTTTTTATCGGCCTTCCACTGCATTTTAACTCTCAATAAAAATTGGATTGTTGACTTCGGCGGCAAAATAAAAGCCTCGGTTGACTAAATACAGCTTCTTCTAAACATTGTTCTACCATTAATTAAGGTCACTGTACCAGTACAGTGTAAACGGAACGGCTAAACGAAACAATTTGGAACCGCGACAGTGTAAACACTTGCGAACCGTAACGGTACAAAATTGTCCCGGGACAGTGTAAACGGGGTCTCTGTTACGCTACTGCCTCACTTGACGGACGCTAAAACTCTGTCTATGCGCTGACGGGATAGTTTAAAAATATATTTTGCTCTAAATAGAAGTTCCAATAGCAGGCTACTCGACGGACTTCGATGGAATTCTAGACTCTCTGCAATAGTACGAATGCGTTACGGATTTAACAAAAAATAGACTTTGGAAGAAATCTATAAGCTCAATTGGATTTATCCAACTTTTCTGCAACGTGCCGCATACACGCTGTTCCTTTTTTCTTTGAAAACAATAGCAGAACAAGAGGCATGAGTGGGCTATTGAATGCTTCCCTTGAAGCCTTTGCAATAACTTTGAAACAGATTTTTGCCGACCCGATAAAGATAGAACGTAGAACGAGCCAGGCAGTGAATAAATGTACAGAGAGCAAATCCACGTTTCATCTTAAGGAGCTGCTTAAACTTACATTTTCAAATCCGTGAGACCTAAACTGAAATCAAGTCCAATATCACTGCCATTGTATTTTTTAAAAGGAAACTTAAAATGACTTACTAGATAGCTGTAGAAATTAATCTGAAAAAACAAAAATGGATACTCCTCTGTATGTATCGCCCACCATCTCAGTGCCAAAGTTTTTCTTTGGTGAAATAGAAAAATGCCTAGACTCCTTTAGCAACAAATTTGAAAATTTTCTGTTAATGGGAGACCTAAACTGCGAAATAAGTGACAGTAAAATGAAATATTTAATGGATAGCTACAAGTTTGCTAGTATGGTCAAAAAGCCAGCCTGTGTTAAATCATCTAAACTTCGATGCATGGATTTAATTCTAACAAATAGAAAATCCAGCCTTGAAAGCACGACAACATTTGAAACGGGACTTTCTGATTTTCACACAATGATCCTGACAGTTCTTAAAGGCGGCTATATCAAGAAAGGTCCAAGGATAGTTCAATACAGGGACTATACTAAGTTTAGCGCGATAAACTTTACACATGATATTGCTAATACCATAAACGATTTATCAGGAAAAGTGTCCTTTGATTGTATAAACATAAACTTTACAAAAGTACTTTATCAGCATACTCCAATCAAGAAAAAAAATATTCGTGCAAATGATGATCCGCTCATGACAAAAGAACTGCGAAAAGCAATAATGCACCGGTCTAAGCTAAAGAATATAAACAATAGGAATAAGACCAACGAAAACTGAAAAGCATACAAGCATCAGAGAAATAAATGTGCTGCAATGTTAAGAAAATCTAAATTAATTTATTACAGAAATTTAGACACCAAAAATTTAACAGACAATAGAAAATTTTGGAAAACAGTCAAACCGGTTCTTCCGGATAAAGCACAAGTATCACCAATGATTAATCTTCTGGAGAAAAGAGAACTTGTAAATAACGACCTAAAACTTGCCCAAATCGTCAACGAATACTTTTCAAATGTTACGGATGAGCTAGAAATTAAAGAAAATGAAGCCAACCTCTCCCCCGCAATAAACATCGAAGATCCTATAGATAAGTCAGTATACAAATACAAAAACCAGCCTAGTATTAAAATGATAAAAAAGCAATGGGTACCCCAGGAACTATTTGAGTTTAATGAGGTTGATGCCATCAATGTTTTTGATCAGCTCAAGAGGCTGAACCCAAAAAAGCTTCACTGATTGAAAGCATGCCCTCAAAAATACTTCAAGAAAATTGTGAAATTTTTGTCCCTTTTCTTCATAGTAGTTTTAACATATGCGTAGAAAACAGCAGCTTCCCTGAAAGCCTCAAAGAAGCTGATATATCACCCATATTTAAGAAAGACGATGCTTTTGCTAAGAAAAATTATAGACCTATTTCAGTCTTGCCATCAATGTCTAAAGTATCTGAGAGACTAATGGAAAAGCAGATAAAGGCATATGCTAATACCTTTCTAAATTTTCTAATCTGTGGTTTCAGGGAAGGACATGGTACACAACATGCCCTATTACGTTTTGCTGAAAACTGCAAAAAGGCATTAGGCAACAGAATGAGCACAGGGGCTATTTTTGTAGATCTCTTCAAAGCATTCGATTGCTTAAACCACGATATATTAGTTGCAAAATTAGAGGCATATGGTTTCACAAGAAAAGCTTTAAATTTCATATTTAGGAAGAATATAAACCATGGAGTGCCTCAGGGTTCTGTCCTCGGATCTCTCCTTCTCAACATTTAAATTAACGATATATTTATGTTTGTGTCTGACAGTAGCTATGATTTGTAACTATGCGGATGACACAACTATATATGTCAGTGATCATATGCAAAATGGAATAATTAGAAAGTTAGAAAATGATATTGCCATTTTTATCTAAATGGTTCTGGGACAATTACATGAAATGAAATGAAGATGGAGATAAATGCCACCTGATGTTTTTCAGCAGTATAAAGAACACCAGCCTATCGATAAGAATTGACAACGAAGTAATTGCTGGGAGTTCAGAAGAAAAATTACTTGGTATTATATTAGATGAGACTTTATCCTTCAAATCACAATTAACATCCTTATACAAAAGAGCTAAACAAAAGTTATATGCTCTCTCCCGGGCCCTGTGTACAAAAAATTTACGGGCCTTTTCGCGTTTGAGAAAAATTTTTAACTTAATGTCAAATATTTAATGCCCTAGACTGATTATATTGCGATTAAAGTACCAATACATGCGCTTCAAACCACCCAAATCCTGGTTTCCGTTATTTCAGCCATGTGTTCAATCTTACGTGTACCCTGGGTCCCAACGCCAAAAAATTTCGAGCGCGTAAACAGAATGCCAAGCAGAGAAGCGAATGAGCGTACTCTTATCTTCTATTTCCGCTCTCTAATTTATGTGGCTCTGATGCCCAGGGTATCTGACTGTCAGAGACAGTGCTGTGGGAACGAAATTCATATTGGGGGGGGGCGGCTGCTAATTATATTTATTTCCACTTAGTACACTGTTATACAGGACATAAGGCTTAGGCTGCAATTATTGGGAGGGGGGCTTCAGTAAATGAAAATAACGTAAAACTCAAAACAGGAAATTCCGAAGAGAGACAAGGGGTCGTCACTATCATCTAGTTACAGAGATCTGGATTTAACAATGCCAAGAGATTTGTTGACACAAAGATGAAGCAAAAGGGCAATAAAAGCCTTTTTTCAAGATTTCAAGTTCATAGAATGTCAGAATTGCTGGCATTTGCAAATTGCTACCAGCAGCTTATCGATCAAGTGAAAACAACAACTAGTGGAAATAGAGATCCTGAAAACAGATGATCTCAGGAGAGGAAAACTGTGACTCTCAAGGTGGGGATTCACAAAGAGAGAAAGGACCCCAAAGTCGACATCGACACCATTATCAAAAGGGTAATAGCCTGTGCTCCAGACCCCTACTTTCAAGTAAGGGGGGTCTGGAACACAGGCTAAGGGGTAAAAGCTTGCCAACTGTGCATACCCTGCACATTCAAAGCTTTGTACCGACGCTCATTTTTATTTTTATATATATTTATATTTTTTATCATATAAAACAATTTTATAAGAATATAAGCATAAAAACTGGTCAAAAGCTGAGATCAAATTAGGAAGAAGCTAAGGCTGAGTTACTGTTTAATGCATTTTTGAACAACATTTCATCCAAAAATGAGGATTTTTAGCCATGTGTGGTTGCTTTTCGGTGAATATTCAATCTTTTTGTCAAATGAAGGCTGTCTCACTCACTTTGTTGGCAAATAATGCCTGAACACCTCCCAAGAGCAAAAAAGCTAGCAATCGCACTGCTTACACCCTATTAATTTAAGAGCAAATTAAGGACAATCCACCCTCGGATTTTTGCGAAAATTAAGAACAGTCAGCCTGAACCTAAATTTACTAGTTTTTATAAAAAAATAGTGAATACAACATGCACCTAGCAGCATACCCTTCCCTCTACAACGCGTATAAATGCTTGATGATACTTAGCTGCACCCAAGTTTCCTTTGAAAGATTATTCAGCGCTACCGATAATTTCAAAAGAAGAGAAAACTTTCCACTTGATTACGAACAAGTCATTGGCCAATTTGCTGATTCATTTGCACTTCTTCGAAAAGAGTTGAAACTCTGAGAATTTAAATAAGTTTTGATCATGATTCTTAACTCTACATGGGATTTTAAAGCCTTTTACACGGGAGGAAAGGTATGGATCCAATTGGGTCCGAATTTACGAATTAAAGTCGATATACTGCTGCTGTTTAGCGTATTGCTTTATTATCAATTTTTATTGAATCAAACGTATTCTTAGCCACATTTTTAGTGGGTGTGGCTCAATTTTTCCCGCTTCGCCCTAAACCGGGCCCTTGAGTTTTCTAGCCACCCTGCGATTTTGACGCCAGACCGCCCGTGGTTTCGAAGCTGCTTATATCTTGGCCATAGTGCTGGATCTTTCTCAGCTCGTCTCTTAATACGGTCTCTCTCGCACATCAAATTCTTGATGCTTGGAGAATCCATGGTACATGTGCATGCCCCGTCTTAGCAGTCCTTTTTTCAACGGGGCATGCACATCCAAGACAGCGAGAAAGAGATCTTAGAAATTGCTAGCCATCCTATCAGGGTCATCCGATCTACATGACATAGCCATTTCCCAGTCAATACTACGCAAGTCATTAAGGAAAGAGTCACGTTCAAAATTTCTCAAACTGGTTGACTCTGTCTTAAATTTCACGTCATTGACATGAACTCTAGCGTTTAATTTTCTAGTGACGTATGTCATATAGTGGTCTGTAATACCGATTTTTACGACCGATACATTACAGAGGTTGTTGGGTCTGTTTGAAGAAAGGTTATCTATTAACTAAAAAGTTTTATTAGGCTCTTTATCTTTCTTTTAGTTAAGTTAAGTGAGCTTCTGCTAGATGCCCAGAGCATGATAGGGCAACTGATAAATTATTACTGAATGTTTTATCTTCCACAAGATCAAATTACGAAATTTACAGCAAAGCTGACATTTACATGAGATGTTTTGTTTTTGGTTTTGGGCATTTCGCTTTGTTTTAAGTTTTGATAAGAGAGTCTTTCCGATTACCGATTTTGTATACGCAAATTACAATACATGAACTCTATATCGAACTGACGAGGAAAATTCACATTTTGTGAACAAAGCAGGAATCTGGGATAGCCGCAAAAAGACATTATCACAAATCCCAAAATTCAATACTGCACATTTTGGAAATCAATACTGTACGTTTTTAAATTAATACTGAACAAAGTGTGTAATACTGCACACTAAAAAAGGCCCTGGAAAGAGCATTATCATTCAAGAAAAGAACATGCACAAATTACATAACAAAATATAGGCAACATTGGAAAAATCCTCTTTCCCCTAAATTATCATCTAATTTGCATCATTTATTGATCATTATGACCGTAAAAATTTGTGTGAACCCCCTCCCTCCATCTTTGATTAGGTAATATGTGAACGTTCCCATACCCAACTGCCAACACATCGATAATTTTATCCAGATACAACCATTCTGAATGGAAAGAACATAGGATTGTACTCAGTTATTGCTTCAAAAGTGAGAACCCTCTCAGCTATTCGATATCAGGCATTTGAAATAATTCGCATTAGCCATAAGTGAAGAAACTAATTTGCGCTTGTCATAAGTCTTGGTTAATCACAAGTCTTGGGCGTTTTTGAAGATTTCGGAAAACCATTCAATAAATTATACAATTACGAGGAATTAGCAAAAACTGTTGGAAATTTAATACATCATTGATATAGTTTTTCTCAATTTAATGGTGAAGCTAAACTAAACTGTAAAATCTATGACGCCGAAACCATAACCACCGCAAACTTTTTATGCGAACGTTCTTTCGAGTGGTCAATTGATGGTTGTAATCAATTTTAGTTCTATGCGAATATTGATAATTGCCTTTCGAAAGTTTTCAAGTTTTTTGAAAAATATAACTCGAAGCAAGGGCTTACCGGGAAATTTCACCGTGTTCTGGTGGGCCGAGAAGCGATGGGTGGAGAAAAACTGTGGATAATTTTTGCAGGTAGAAAGGCCAAAATTTGGTGTACCCTGCAGAGCAGTGAGAGATCGCTTCCAGAATATTTTCACCAACAAAAAGTCCAAAAATAGAAGAGAAGAGAGTGCAAGTGGAATTAATCCTGAGCACACAGAAAACATGTTCTCCTTGCAAGATAAGGGAGTTTTTTGATGCAGCAATTGCTGATCAGCAAGCAGCATCCCAGCAAGTTAAAGAAAAACAAACAGCAGAAATGGAAAAAGCTGAAGATAAGAAGGAAATCAAAAGAAACAATGGGAGAAAGAAGGAAGAGAAAGGAAAGGGAGGTAACACATGTAAGTGAAAAGAAACGTTACGTTTGGCAGAAAACCTTTCAAAATTATTCAAGAAAGAATCAGAGTTGGCATTTGACTCAATCCGGGCTTACTCACAATTGCGTTTGGAAACCAAGTTTAGAGCCACTTTCCGTTTATAATACAAATTGAAGAGAGTTTACCCTGGGTGAACTCAACACAGGTTGAACCCGGGTAGCTTTTTGTAGTGTAAACTGGGCTTTCGATTGGAAATAATTTCACTTGCTTTCATTTTTAAGCGTCGGACGAAGAGTTCAAGTGAATTTTGTTCCACTTTTCCGAGCTATTTTTAACATTATTTCTTCCTTGTACTCATATTGTAATTTCTGAATGTATGACCAGTCATTCAATCAGTTCAATTTTGCGTAGATAAAATATGCTCAATGCATTCTAAACAACAGGCTACACCACTCAATTTTTTCCTCTCTTGGGTACAGTTAAATTTTAGCTGCAAGTCCGCGCTGTGAGTTATTTTTCTCTGATCGCAGTAGCTGCATAAAAAATTCACCATATCTTTGAAACGCGTTCGGATTTGTAAGAGGTATTAGATTCTATAGACTAAACACTGAAGCAACGAACATCATAGAGAAATCAATTTTGTTCATTTTCTTGATTATTTAGATAAAACATGAATCAAAACTATGGAAGAAAATTTGCATAAAAAGAAGCATAACTAAAGGATATTCCTGGGAATTCGGAGCCTGGAGAAATCCCGAATTAGGCAGGCTTAAGAAGGTATCTTTCAGAGTTGTTTAAATGATCGCGACTTTTTTAAAATATAATTTTCGCAACTTTAGATCCGCAAATTTTTTTTATAAAAAGAAATTATGCTTTTTTGATCTGCTCTCCTTTTCGAATGAATGTATAGCGAAGGGCGGGGGGATAGTGTGAGAAGTGACGTCATTGGCAACATAATAGAGGGGTTCAGAGAGAGGATGACACAAAGGGCCAGGGGGCCTAAAAATATTTAAATTATAGGTGATATCGTTTATGTATGACCCTGTCATGAATGTCAAATGTCTTGGACTCGGCCTAGGTGGACTCGGCCTAGGTGGACTCGGCCTAGGTGGACTCGGCCTAGGTGGACTCGGCCTAGGTGGACTCGGCCTAGGTGGACTCGGCCTAGGTGGACTCGGCCTAGGTGGACTCGGCCTAGGGGGACTCGGCCTAGGTGGACTCGGCCTAGGTGGACTCGGCCTAGGTGGACTCGGCCTAGGTGGACTCGGCCTAGGTGGACTCGGCCTAGGTGGACTCGGCCTAGGTGGACTCGGCCTAGGTGGACTCGGCCTAGGTGGACTCGGCCTAGGTGGACTCGGCCTAGGTGGACTCGGCCTAGGTGGACTCGGCCTA